>WAAB01005889.1:34708-57701 GCA_013389865.1 Piaya cayana
TCCTTTTTTTTTTTTTTTTTTGTAAAGCATTTGTGTCACTGGTCCCCCTCCAGCATGAATAAGTGATGCAATTTTACAAATTTTGTAATTAAAAGACCTACTGGAGTTACTATAGTAACAGGGGCCTTTGGAAATCAATGGAATAAAACAAAAAAAAAATGAGGTTGATTGGTTGGCTTTGATGTTTCTCTTTGTTCGGTGGCATTAAGAATATTCTGAAAGATAATATTTTCTTCCTCAGCTGCTGAGTTCAGTCTTAATCCAGGGTTTATGCTGTGCAAGCATCAGTGCGGCGGCATAGCTGTAGACAACTTTGGGTGCTGTATTCTTCCTGAGGTCAGTCCCATCAAATGCAGAGCAGTTCCACTTGTACAGCTTTAAAACAGCCTCACTGAATTTTTACCACTCCTTATTTAGCACTGAAATCCTCATGTGGAAAAAATTCTCAACAACGACGCACATTTTAGCAAGTATTCCTCTGAAAATAAAACCCAAGTCAAGTAGCAAGAACGAAACTCAGTGCTCATCGATTTCAAAGCAAGGTTTGACTGGATGGTGCAGTTAACTGGTTTCATTCCAAGCGTTCTATTCAGTTTTGGTTCCACAAGCACCTGACTCCGAGTTTCATTTTGAAGAGTGTTTCTACTTGAAAAATTACACTGAAGCAATGCTAACCTCTTGCTCAACAGCTCTGCTTCTTCTCACGCTGGTACAGAGCCGGATCGCTGGTTCTTAGGGCATGGATCAAGCCTTTCTTGCTTTTCTGTTCAAGAACCAATGCAAAGGAGCCGGTGTTTATGCTAATTATTGTATTTCAACTATGCTGACAGACAACACAAGTCCGTGTAGGCTAACATGGTATGTCACCTAGAATGACTCCTCCAACACTGAAAAGGGCGTATCCGTGTAAGTCACTTTGTCTCACTACAAATCATGGAATGATCTAGGTTGGAATGGACCTTAAAGACCATCCCCCTCAGTTCCAACCCCCTCAGACCACAACAGTCTGGATCACAGGCACACGAGAAGGATGAGATTATCTTTACCAAGCTCTATCCTCTTGTGCCTAAACACAGGTGTTGATTGCTTTGGGATAAAAACCCATCAACCACATAACCACAACACGAGGCAGCTGCCACCCACATTGGAAGGGTTTAATTTGCACTCCAGAACCTTTCTTAGGAAAGGATGAACCCAGTTCAGTTCTCAGAGCCAATATACAGAGCCAAGCTTGGACTCTGTTGCAAGAAGCCACCTACAACGTGGTTTCAGTTTGCAGTGATGAAAATGAAACCTCCCCCCCCATAAGAGATAATTACCTTCCATTAAGCACTCCATGTTATTTACTGGCATCTGCTTGAAAAAAAAAACAACCTCTTTTATGAATAATTGTCTTGTTCCCTTGCAGAAGTAAGATGAAACTATGAATGTAAGTGTCAAAATCTTGTTCCTATCCAGAGATATGGAGAGGTTCGCACATCTCTAGTGTCACCACTGCCCTGTGGTGGTGGCCCAGCTTGGTCTTCATCATCAATAACGTCTACCCTATAAGACAGGACCACTCCAGCGGCTCCCTACAGTCTTATTTGGCCAGCTGTGCAGCCGTAACTCTACTGGAAACTCCCGTTTTCCTTAGAAGAAAAAAACTTAAGTGCCCAGGCAACCAGGCAGACTGGGGAGGAGGTGGGGAGATGTGCACTCAAGTCCCATCCTGCCTTGTGGTAGGAACATCAGGAAGGTGTTAGACCAGATCTGCAAGGCTCACTGGAGAATAAATCCACCCCACAGCTTATGCATAACCAGCAAGATCAACAATTTAAGGTGACAGAGGAACGTGGCCCTCCAGCAAAACTCACTGCAAGACCTCTAATCATAATAATTTCTTAAAATAAATGGTTAACACTCTAAGCCTCACACAACCTTTGTCCATAAGTCTCAAGCAGATCACCCTCTAGTAAATGCTCGCTATCAGAGGAAATTTCAGGAAGACAGCACCCCATTTCTTGTTTGGGGATACAATGAAAGGCAGAAGGTGCTTTGCTGTGCTGCACACTCCCCCCACACACACACTGTTTGTGGGTTGCAAGAATTTTTAAGGCAAGAGTAGACGAGGTCCTGAGGGACATGGTTTAGTGTTTGATAGGAATGGTTGGACTCGATGATCCAATGGGTCTCTTCCAACCTGGTGATTCTATGATTCTACGACCTGGGGTTACTGTAGGAATTCTGTTTTGCTCCAATCTCTTACCAGCTGCTTCACGTTTTCCTTTTTTTATTTGACATCTGCAATATATTCCTGCTTTGGTAAGGTGCTACAAAGCTTGTTCAATACTTGCAAAACACCAACAAGAACGGTGCTTTGTAAAAATCACAAGCTATTTATTATAATAACAGTAAGCTTTATAGCTCCTGGCTTGCGTCCTTGCAATATTTTGTAAGCAGGGTGTGAAGCAGAAGCCGTGCACCGAAACTCTTGCATGTCATCTTCTTCACAAGAGCTTCTACACTTCTTATTACACTGCCTTCAGTGCTTAGTGATCCGCACAGACACACAGGAAACTAATACAGCTTTTCAGAGTAGCTGAAAGGGAAAAGGAAGAGTGTTTCCTCATCATCCTGGTATGCCCTAATTCTACTCAGCTGTATAATACTTAAAGCAGAATGATGACAAGCTCTCTGACGTACTCAACAAGAGTCATCCTGAATGAGGTACAAACCAAATCCAAAAATAGACGGCTACGTGCTTCAGAAAGAAAGAGAAAGAGACCTTCCCATCATTTGCAATAAGGAAACCACCTTAGCTTATCATAAAGCAGAAGTCAGAGGGCTGCCGGGCTGAGCAAACGTCACCAGACGGGAACGGGTAGGTCGTTGCTGGATGGGATCTATGGTGAGCTGCACAAATGTGTTTCTGTAATGAGCACCCACGGCGGTTTGGTTTTCTACAACATGGAAGTGTTACTCACATGTGGGTAATGAGAACTGTTCCCTAAAATATTTTGTCATGATACATTAAATTTATTTCTGACATAATGCCACAGCGGAGCAGAACGGAACCAAGTGCATCCTGCCCTCCATAATCATAAGAGTCATGTGGCAGAATCATAGAGCGGTGCGGATTGGAAGGGAACTTAAAGCCCATCCAGCACCCGAAGGGGCTACAAGAAAGCTGGGGAGGGGCTGTTTACAAAGGCTTGGAGTGACAGGACTAGGGATAATCAGTATAAACTGGAGCGAGTCAGGTTTATACTAGACACAAAGAGGAATTTTTTCACTATGAGGAAACTGGCTCAGGCTGCCCAGGGAAGCTGTGGCTGCCCCATCCCTGGAGGGGTTCAAGGCCAGGTTGGACGGGGCTTGGAGCAGCCTGATCAAGTGGGAGGCGTCCCTGCCCATTGCAGGGGGGTTGGAACTCGATGATCTTTAAGGTCCCTTCCAAGCCAAACTATTCTATGATTCTATGAAATTATATCAAAACTTACTAGAAAAGACAAGTTAATCCAATATGAGCAAAACTACCCCTTAAAGTGTTTTTATTTTCCTAAGGAGATCTGCTTTCCTTCCCCTTTTTTCCCAAAAGGATCAGTTTATCTTTCCCAACAGAATGGCCTTAGTAGTGAACACAGGTCCCATGTTTTCAAGTCTTGGCTATAGCTTCACCGCAGCCTTGCACACGCTACTACACTTATGAATTACGTGACCAAACCCAGAGAGACCTGCATCCACTTTGATTGCATCCAATGATTAGGTATTACCAACTGGCCATTTGGGCAGCGTAAAAACAGGAGGAGTGTCTCATCCTTCATTTAGAGAGCAGGAGACAGCCCGAGTGCCCTCGCTCATCTCAGTGCTCTGCATGGGATGCGAGTATGAACTCACTATGGTGAGTACAGGACACTGCGGAGATAGCGCTGCACTGGAACACTACAGTCTTTCAGGGCTGGGTTCCCTGCTGTTTACTTGTAATAATTCTCATTCTTAGTCACCCTTCCTTTTTCTGGGTAAGGAATATGAAGAAGGGGAAGAAATTTGAGCAATTTTTTTTTTTTTTTGGCAATCTCTACCCTCTTTACATTCACACACCAGGTCTTCTACAACATGGAACAGCAAACCTTATTCTTAGAACTCCTCAAGTATCTGTGCTTTATTTATTATAAGTGTATGCATTCTTTTGTGTTTAATAAGCATAAATTTAAAGTTAAGCTGCTGTTTGTGGACTGCTACCAATACCAGTTAAACAGGTTTCTCACACCGCATCGTAATTTGCTTTCCTACTGAAACTATTTAAAGCACATTTTATTACCAATTTCTTGTTATTTATGATAAAACAGTAAAGATGAACCCCCTTCTTTTCAAAGTCTGAGCTAAAGCACACAACCAGACTCATAAGCTGTTCTGATCAAGAACAGCTGAGGTGCAAAGAAAAAAAAAAACTCACAAGAGAATGAAAGAGAAAAGTGCCAAGGGAGATCAAAGAAGTGAGCGAACAAGCCTGGAAAGACCTATTTAGCTAGGAATCTAAACAGCATCTCAGACAAATAACAAGAGATCCCACTGCAATCCAAACACAACATGCTTTCATCCCGAGAGCATTTTCACTATTACTAGTATTCCTAAAGCCTTGGGGGTGGGGAGGGGATATTCCAGCCACAGTCAGGGATTCACGGACCTTTAAGAGCAACTAGCTACATTCCCACATTCAGGAAGCGATGCTCATATACCAGTTGGCCAGGTTAGCCACCTCCTGCCCTGCCCCCAAGTCACTGACTTGTATTTGCAACCAAAATGGTTTCATTTACGTGCACAGGGCACAATAAACGATTTTTCTTTTTCCCTTTGCAATCCAAAATTCAAGCCCCGCTGTCTCTGCTTCATCGGTCACGTTTTGGGGGCAGTTTTTCATTTTTCTGCTCACAGCAAAGAGGCCCTGGACACCCACGATGAGATGCTCCTGATGCTACAGAAGCTGTAAGTAGGCAGCATGCTGGCTAAAACCTAACAAGTGCCCTCTCGGTCTTAATGCTCATGAAGGGAAAGGAATTAGCAGCCAGGCTTAGCTCTGCAATGAGGAAGGTTTAATTAACAGGTTTCAGTATAGTAGAAAAGTGGTTTCTGTGTAATCCCTTTGCTAAAGCCTGGGATCCGGAGAGACTGGGAGAAGCTGGCTCTTTACACCTGGCTTTAAAAGCAACATACCTGTATAAATCAGCACCTGAGGCTCTTGCATCACAAACATCCCACCAACTAGATCCCAGGGCGCAGATGACTGCTCACACAGGGAGTTTGCAAGAGGCTGTATTGCTTTATAAAAAGATTTTACTAGCGCACACTTCAGACGACTTGAAAACTCAGTAGTGGCTTCCTGAGTAATGTGGCTGGCCCAAACTCATACCAATAAAATTTTTACATTGGACCAAACTGCCACCCAGTATTTTAAGATCACATATTAGGCAGGGAAGCTGTTTTAGGGAGCTTAAAGTACTGTATATTTTTCCTACTTCCTCACGTCTCGAGTGATTCCATAACTGCTGGGAGCAAATGGCATCCAGCTGCACAGTTAGAAACACAAAATAGGAACATTTTAGGGGTCACTTTTAGAGGGCCAGGGATGAAGTAGCCTCTGCAAGCCCTTTTCCACCAATACACTCTGCAGAAAACCAATGGCCCATTCTTGACTTGGCTTCTCTTGGCCCCTCACCACAAGAAGGATGTTGAGGCTCTGGAGCGAGTCCAGAGATGAGAACAGAGCTAGGGAAGGGGCTGGAGAACTTATGAGGAGCTGGGGGTGTTGAGCCTCGAGAAGAAGAGGCTGAGGGGAGACCTCATTGCTCTCTCTGACTACCTGAAAGAAGGTTGTGGAGAGGAGGGAGCTGGGCTCTTCTCCCAAGGGACAGGGGACAGGACAAGAGGGAATGGCCCCAAGCTCCATCAGGGGAGTTTCAGGCTGGACATGAGGAAAAAAATTTTCACAGAAAGAGCGATTGGGCAGCAGCAGAGGCTGCCCAGGGAGGTGGTTGATTCACCTTCCCTGGAGGGGTTTAAGGGATGGGTGGACAAGGTGCTAATGGACATGGTTTAGTGGTTGATAGGAACGGTTGGACTCAATGATCCAATGGGTCTCTTCCAACCTGGTGATTCTATGAAATTTACAGTCCAAACCAAATTCCAGGTATGCACTTCTAAAGATGTAGAGCTGGATCCAGTGGCACGTGAGCGAACGAGCAAGCAGTCCCAGCCCTCCTCAACTTCTGAATCCTTGTGTGCAAGAACTGGCAGGGCTGCGCGCATTTGCAGAGTGGAACAAGTGAGTTACCCACAAAAGACAGCAAAGTGCACTTGCAGCCAAGAAAACCAACCATACCTTGGGCTGCATTAGAAGTCCTGTGACCAGCAGGGAAAGGGAGGGCATTCTCCACCTTTACCCTGCTCTGGTGAGACCTCATCTGGAGCCCTACACTCAGTTCTGAAGTTCTCCGCACAGGAAGGATGTGGGTCTATTAAGAGGGGGTACAGAGGAGACCAACAAAGATGATCTGAGGGTTGGAGCACCTGCCCTGCGAGGAAAGGCTGAGAGAGTTGGGTTGTTCAGCCTGGAGAAGAGAAGGCTCCAGGGAGACCTTAGCGCAACCTTCCAGTACTTAAAGGGGCTCCAGGAAAGCTGGGGAGGGGCTCCTTATCAGGGATTGCAGGGGTAGGATGAGGGGGAACAATTTGCAGCTGAATGAGGGAAGATTTAGATAAAATCTCAGTAAGAAATATTTTCCTGCGAGGGTGGAGAAGCACTGGCATAGATTGCCCAGAGAAGTGGTGGCTGCCCTGTCCCTGGAGATGTTGAAGATCAGGTTGGATGGGGTTTGGAGCAACATGACCCAGTGGGAGGTGTCCAGGTTTGAGGTGCCCTCCAACCCAACCCATTCTATCATTCTACAGAAAGATAATGTTTTACTCCAGAATGCTGAATAAGAAAGTGCTGAAGAGTCTTCGTTTCTGTGAGAGTGCATTTAAGAGTCCCCTCTGGATAATCTGCATGTAAATGAGTTAACATTAGTTGCAAGTATCTCTGGAAACTGAAACCAGCTACACATTCTGAAAGTTAAGTAAAAACAGAACCACGGGAGAGAACCCCTAATTACCACATAGCGAGGGCACTGATTAAAACCATCAGGGCTGGGATCCTGTGTTTCACTAAATAAATACACCAAGTTCAGCCTTATTGTTATTTTAGCTGATGAAGGAAAAATAAAGTCTACCTCCGCGTGCATGAAATTACCTAAATTCAAAGGTTCACTGGCAACAGACTTCGAATAGAGCAGGATTTTTTTTGCCCTAATGTTTGTATTTAAGTAGCTCACTACGGTTACTTTGGTTAATATAAAATACTGGAGAGCAGTTAACCTCCAGCATTTCAACATTCCATATAGAGCCATTTCTTTGGTTTTCACATGGCAGCATGTAACTAATAAACACAATATTAGAATACCATTTTAATCATTTTTTTTTTAACTAGAAGCACAGAATCTGAGAGCATTTTGGTATAACAGACACCACTTCATTTATTTTCTAGCTTATAGGGGGTTTTGCTGCTTTCTGGCTACTGCACTGAGTATTCAAACGTGACTGCCAAGAACTTCAGCAAACAGCCTTAGTGAGGTCATTTCTGGGTAGCAATTTCACAGAGGGTTTACTTCAATTAGAGACAGACAGACGTGAATTTGTATGTAGGGAGCAAGTTCCCTCTTGCTACTAGCACACACAGGGAGACACCATTCAAGATACTCATTTAGAGACACTATTCAAGGTAGAAGAACAGCATTTTCTAGGATAAGCCAATATTTGGAGCCTACACCAGCTTGGTAAATCATAGAATTCTAGAATGGGTTGGAAGGGACCTCAAAGGCCATCTTGTCATGGGTAGGGACACCTCCCACTGGACTCCAAACGCCATCCAACCTGGCCTTGAAAACCGTCAGGGATGGGTCAGCCACCACATCTCCAGGCAACCTGTGCCAGCGCCTCACCACCCTCACAGGAGAACATCTCTTCCCCAAGATCTCATCTAAATCCACCCTCTCCCAGCTTAAAGTAAATGTTCACAGGCAAGATTATCTCTGCTGACACATGCAGAGTTTGTAGGGATTTGAAAAAGATGCTCCCAGCCTCCTCTTCCACCTGTACTGCCAGCCTCAGAGGGCACCCTCTATCCTGGACCGGTTCTGCTGGCTATGGCGATCCAGCCTCTTTCAGCAACGTCTCAGCATAATCTCCACATTTCCATGGAAAAGGAAGCAACAAGTCTGATCCATTATTTTTACTAATCGTTTTAAGAACTCAAGTTTCGTTAAGAGCTTTGTTCAAGAGCTGAACAAGGTTAATACAAAGGAACTTAAGAGTCCTGGTCTCCACCCCTCTTATTCTTTATAACCTAGACACAATATAAACAAAAGATGAAAGAAAAGGGAAGAAAAGTGGTGTGTGCACACCGAAACTCTACAGTCCCCAGTGCTGTTATTTTAATTGGTATAAAATTCTTTTCAACTGCTTACCTATACCTCATTAGTCTTAATTTCTGCAGGTGACATCCCTGTTTTAAGGAATACATTAACGTAAAGGCATAATCCATAATTTAACATAATTTTTAAGAATTATGTTAAAAGACACGTAAAGACATGTTTTCCTGGGCAGCTGGTGGTTAGAACCGCATTTTCCAAAGCAATATTGAATGAATCCTTGGTTTGTTAACGCTCCACAACCTAATGAAGAAGAGAAACAAAAATATCTGCTTCTCCGTTCTCCCCTTGAATAGAACAGAGCGACTCCATTTTTCAAGTCAGCGTTCACGTAAGTGACTGCAACTTCATCAAGAATGACAACAAATCCAATTCTGCAACCTGCCATCCCCACCAGACCCTGACTGCCCATCGTCCCCAACTTCAAACCATCAGGCACGTTGTGCCTTCAACACTGGTTGGAAGGGACAGGAAAGAAGTGGGGGGAACAAGGGAAAACACACTTGAAATTTGAAACCAGCAGCAGAGCTCAGGGCCAGACCCAACTCTTGATTTTGACAAGCTGCCTGGACAGTGGAAACAGCAGTACTCTCTCAAACTATAACATTAGCACCAAAGCTCTAAGAGAACTCCACTAGAGAAGTTTAAAGAAGCACTCAACAACCACACTGAAGACTTTAGGGATGTTTTTGTTGGTTTATTTTTGTTTGGAGTTCTGGTTTGTTGGGTATTTTTTTTTCTCGGTTGGGTTTTTCCCTAGTTTTTAAAAAACATCAGAAATAGTTTTGACTTTACGAATGGCTAAAAGGGAACTCAAGGATCACAGCTTGTGGTAGCAAGAAGCTCACTCTCTAGTTATGAAGTCATTTCTCTTCAGAGGACCCCCAGAGCCAGTGGAGTCTCAGTTTCGTGCTCTGGCAGAAAGAAAAGTCTGCATTTGAAACTTCTTTTCCCACATTTCACAAAGGCACCATCTGGTTCACTACAGTCTGTCAAGCCTAGGACTTCAGCAACACCAGGACACATCCCTCTACAGCAGGGAGTGCACCAGCGACTGCAAGAAGGAAGCCTGAACCTCATCAGCTCAGGCTCAGTCTTGCCTTCCACGGTGCCGTCACAGGACATTTCATCCTCCTACACTTCTTTCTGGCCAACTCCACAGCAAGTTCTTGAGCCCAAAGACGATGCCTAATAAAGCACTGGCACTTCCACAAGAGCAGTGTCACAGAGAAGCCAAGTCTGCAGAAACCAGGTAGGAGTCAGAAGACCTGGGACTGCCACTCGCTTTGGAGAGAGCACCCCGTTTGCTGCCTTCTCCTCGCCATGCTACAGCCTCTCCGTCTCTGGAGCTCTGCCACTGCTTCCCTGCACTCTGCCTGGGCAGAATTCAACAGTTTCTAAACAGAAAAGCCTTTCCACACTCAACATGAGACAGATATGATGGTAGCTTGCATAATATACAGTTCTGTATATTATGTACACAGTGCTCATTATAAGAGTATGATAATGGATTGAGAGCAGCCATGAAGAGAAGGATTTGGGGGTGCTGGTGGATGAGAAGCTCAACACGAGGCAGCAATATGTGCTCACAGCCCAGAAACCACCCGTGTCCTGGGCTGCATCCAAAGCAGTGGGACCAGCAGGGAGGGAGGGGATTCTGCCTCTCTGCTCCACTCTGTGTGACCCACCTGGAGCCCTGAGTCCAGCTCTGCAGTCTTCAGCACAGGGAGGACATGGAGCTGTTATAACAAGCACAGAGGAGACCTGAGGACTGGAACACCTCCTATTTATAATCATAGAATCACCAGGTTGGAAGAGACCCACTGGATCATCAAGGACAGGCGGAGAGCTAGGGTTAAGCCTGGAGAAGAGAAGGCTCCAGCGAGACCTTAGAGCAGCTTCCAGTACCTTAGAGGGGCTGGGGAGAGGCTCTTTATCAGNCAACATGAGGCAGCAATGTGTGCTCACAGCCCAGAAACCACCCGTGTCCTGGGCCGCATCCAAAGCAGTGGGACCAGCAGGGAGAGAGGGGATTCTGCCTCTCTGCTCCACTCCCTGCATCCAGCTCTGGAGTCCTCAGCACAGGGAGGACATGGAGCTGTTTTAAGTGCAGAGGAGACACGAGGACTGGAACACCTCCCATTTATAATCATAGAATCACCAGGTTGGAAGAGACCCACTAGATCATCAAGGACAAGTGGAAAGCTGGAGTAGAGAAGGTCCCAGAGAGACCTTAGAGCAGCTTCCAGTACCTTAGAGGGGCTGGGGAGAGGCTCTTTATCAGGGAATGCCGGGATAGCACCAGAGGGAATGGTTTTAAATTGAAAGAGGGGAGATTGAGGTGAGACATTAGGAAGAAATGTTTTCCTGTGAGGGTGGTGAGGCACTAGCACAGATTGCCCAGAGAAATTGTGGCTGCCCCACCCCTGGAGGTGTTCAAGGCCAGGTTGGATGAGGCTTTGAGCAACCTGATCCAGTGGGAGGTGTCTTTGTCCATGGCAGAGGGTTGGAACTGGATGATCTTTAAGGTTCCTTCCCACCTAAACCCTCCAGTGATAATGAGCAGAGAACACAGGAGCTGATGCTGGAGTCTATATTGCTCAGTATCTTCATAATCAGCCTCAGTAAGTTTGTGGGCAATGCTGTTTTAGTCTTCCCTATTCAAGAGGTATGTGGACAAAACGCAGAGGATCTCCGAAAATGGCCAGGGAAGTTACCACAGAGCAGCCTTCAAAGAGAGGGTTGGGGAGCTGGACGCGTGTAAGCTCCTATAAGGATGCGAAGGGCCAGATTAAAATAAGTCTAAAGCTAGCTGAAGGCTAAATACAAAAATTAGAGTCGAATTCTCAGGTGTGCCACATAGCACAGCAAGTGCACTGGCTACAAACTGCAGCTTGAGAGGCTCAGACTGGACATTCGGAGACATTTCTTCACTAACAAGAAAGCAGGTAGCTCAGAGAGGCTGTGGGATCTACCACGCTGATGTCTGCAAGATTTAGAGAGACAAAGCCATGATCTACTTCCAGCAGGAGTCCAGCTGTGGGTGGGAGACTGGACTAGATAACCTCCTGGAGCATCTCCTAACCAGCATTTCAGTCATTCTAATGTGACCAAGTAGTTCTGCAGCGCAGCCAAGACTTAGAGCTCCCAAAGCTTTCGTTTCTGTCCCTCCTCCCACCCTTTTTTGGGTCTAATTCGTAAACTCTCAGTACTTTCAGAATGAATGAATCAAAGATGCTTTAAAAAGCCCCAAACACTAAGCAGTGAATTTTAAGTCCATGCAGCTTCCCTGATGTCAGTGAGGATGCTGATTGTAACAGAACATATATATATATAAAATACTAATGGGAAAAGCCTACAAGATATATCTATATGAAACACCTCATTCCTTTCTCTTTGCTTGTCATAAGCTGAAGAAAAGATAGGGGCAAAGAGAAAGAGGGAGGAAGCACATAATTCACTGCCCATAAAAATAAACATGATTTTCATTAAAGGCCTGAACATTTTGAGCAGAACCAAATACTTAAGCAGTGCTTAATGCCTTCAACACCACTGCCTGCTCCGCCTGAAAGTCATTCCCTAAGAGAGGTTCATTACTTGCATTAGGAAGTTGAGGCCAAATAATATCTCCCAAAGCAGCCTATTTGGGAAAAAAAAATTATCCGTGAGCAGCTGTGCGATTGCTGCACAACAGTTGTGGGGAAGCAGTGAAATAAGGTCAGATTCTGATCCATAACATAGAGAGAATCTCTGTTGCAGACAGAAGCCACCACAGGCTTAAAATAAGCTCAGAGTCCAGCCCACAATTTGTAGGACAGACAACAGAATCGTAGAATAGTTTGGGTTGGAAGGGAGCTTAAAGATCATTCAGTTCCAACCCCCCTGCCATGGACAGAGACACCTCCCACTGGATCAGGTTGCTCAAAGCCTCATCCAACCTGGCCTTGGACACCTGCAGGGATGGGGCAGCCACCACTTCCTTGGGCAACCTGTGCCTCACCACTCTCATAGTGAAGAAATTCCTTCTTACATCTAGTCTAAATCATTCAATCTTTTCAAAAAGTCATCTATTGGTCCCTTCCTCCATCTCAAGACTAACCTAGGTTTTAACAGTTGATCCATTTACTCACAGCACTCAAAAATCTCTGCAAAACATTAACATGATTATTATTTTGTACGCTCTTCTGATACCACTAGGACTACACGGGGAATACATAAAGNAGAGTGGTGAGGCACTAGCACGGGTTGCCCAGAGAAGTTGTGGCTGCCCCATCCCTGGAGGTGTTCAAGGCCAGGTTGGATGAATCTTTGAGCAACCTGATCCAGTGGGAGGTGTCTTTGTCCATGGCAGGGGGTTGGAACTGGATGGGCTTTAAGGTCCCTTCCCACCTAAACCCTCCAGTGATAATGAGCAGAGAACACAGGAGCTGATGCTGGAGTCTATATTGCTCAGTATCTTCATAATCAGCCTCAGTAAGTTTGTGGGCAACGCTGTTTTAGTCTTCCCTATTCAAGAGGTATGTGGACAAAACGCAGAGGATCTCCGAAAATGGCCAGGGAAGTTACCACAGAGCAGCCTTCAAAGAGAGGGTTGGGGAGCTGGACGCGTGTAAGCTCCTATAAGGATGCGAAGGGCCAGATTAAAATAAGTCTAAAGCTAGCTGAAGGCTAAATACAAAAATTAGAGTCGAATTCTCAGGTGTGCCACATAGCACAGCAAGGGTACTGGCTACAAACTGCAGCTTGAGAGGCTCAGACTAGACATTCAGAGACACTTCTTCGCTAACAAGCGAGCAGGTAGCTCAGAGAGGCTGTGGGATCTACCACGCTGATGTCTGCAAGATTTAGAGAGACAAAGCCATGATCTACTTCCAGCAGGAGTCCAGCTGTGGGTGGGAGACTGGACTAGATAACCTCCTGGAGCATCTCCTAACCAGCATTTCAGTCATTCTAATGTGACCAAGTAGTTCTGCAGCGCAGCCAAGACTTAGAGCTCCCAAAGCTTTCGTTTCTGTCCCTCCTCCCACCCTTTTTTGGGTCTAATTCGTAAACTCTCAGTACTTTCAGAATGAATGAATCAAAGATGCTTTAAAAAGCCCCAAACACTAAGCAGTGAATTTTAAGTCCATGCAGCTTCCCTGATGTCAGTGAGGATGCTGATTGTAACAGAGAATATATATATAACACTAACAAGAAAAGCCTACAAGATATATCTATATGAAACACTTCATTCCTTTCGCTTTGCTTGTCATAAGCTGAGGAAAAGATAGGGGCAAAGAGAAAGAGGGAGGAAGCACATAATTCAGTGCCCATAAAAATAAACATGATTTTCATTAAAGGCCTGAACATTTTGAGCAGAACCAAATACTTAAGCAGTGCTTAATGCCTTCAACACCACTGCCTGCTCCGCCTGAAAGTCATTCCCTAAGAGAGGTTCATTACTTGCATTAGGAAGTTGAGGCCAAATAATATCTCCCAAAGCAGCCTATTTGGGAAAAAAAAATTATCCGTGAGCAGCTGTGCGATTGCTGCACAACAGTTGTGGGGAAGCAGTGAAATAAGGTCAGATTCTGATCCATAACATAGAGAGAATCTCTGTTGCAGACAGAAGCCACCACAGGCTTAAAATAAGCTCAGAGTCCAGCCCACAATTTGTAGGACAGACAACAGAATCGTAGAATAGTTTGGGTTGGAAGGGAGCTTAAAGATCATTCAGTTCCAACCCCCCTGCCATGGACAGAGACACCTCCCACTGGATCAGGTTGCTCAAAGCCTCATCCAACCTGGTCTTGAACACCTCCAGGGATGGGGCAGCCACCACTTCCTTGGGCAACCTGTGCCTCACTACTCTCATAGTGAAGAAATTCCTTCTTACATCTAGTCTAAATCATTCAATCTTTTCAAAAAGTCATCTATTGGTCCCTTCCTCCATCTCAAGACTAACCTAGGTTTTAACAGTTGATCCATTTACTCACAGCACTCAAAAATCTCTGCAAAACATTAACATGATTATTATTTTGTACGCTCTTCTGATACCACTAGGACTACACGGGGAATACATAAAGGAAAAAAAAAAAAAAAGACATACTAAGGGGCCCAAGAGCCTAAATGCAGAATAAGTTCTTTTGTAAAATAAATGTTGGGATTTCTGAGGAGAGGGAAGATGGAGAAGTTGGTTTATTTCTCTTTTTCCCCCTCCTGAAAAACTTGCAGTGAAGTGTTGGAAAGGGCTGAAGAAGCAGCAGCCACTATTCCAGGACAAAAGTTGACGTGTAGGGACTATGGAACAAGTTGAGAGTTCACAGCAGTTTGCTTGTAGGTATTTACAGGGCTGCCTTCTACTCCTAAAAATGAGAGCCAATACTTCAACCAGAATCCACTCTGGTTTTATTCCCTATAAGTTATCTTGATGCTCTTAACACGTAGATTTGAATACTTAACGTATTTCCTAGCAACCTGAAATGAACAATAGAGGCAAGAAGGTTTGGGGTTTTTCTTAACAAATAAATTAAGGTCAAACTAAAGTGATTAATGGCTTCTTTAAAGTGTTACTCTGGTTTCGTTCCAAAGTAAGCAGCTGCTTTATATGAACTGCTTTATTTCTCAGCACAAGAAGTGGAAGAAATCACTCCCACACGAGCCTTTTAAAGCTCATGTTGTTCATCACATCACAAGCACAAAAAGTAACCTGTTGGCCCTGAACAACACAAGTGTCCTCAGATGAACCAGCCCTACAAAATAAATACTACATTTTTTTTTTTTTACAGATATTCACTTAGAGCAAGCTTCTTGGAAATAATTAAAACAGCCAGGTTAGGAATGCAATGGATTCTTAATTCATATCTATATTCAGACACAGAAGTCTAATTTGAGTTTGTCTATCAACCCTTAATTAACACAGACCAAATATAACTTTCCTGTCGCCTTCTAGAAATTGTTGTGGGTGACAAAGACAGACAAAGCCAGCAAGCTTCATTAATGTATTTAATAGAGAAATACCATATCTCCCTCCGACACCTGTTCCAGTGAGGCACTGGAATAGGCTGCTTCCAAAAGAATTGGCTGTCCCATCCCTGGAGATGTTCAAGACCAGGTTGGATGAAGCTTGGAGCAACCTGATCCAGTGGAAGGTGTCCCTGCCTACGGCTGGAGGGTGGAACTGGATGATCTTTAAGGTCCTTTCCAACCCAAACCACTCTGGGATTCTATACACTGGCCCAAGGGACTTCAGAACAGATGATCTCGTACCTCTAAGCAAAACATAGATCGAAAATACAAGCGACGGTAGCTTCTCACAATTGTGGAATATCGGAAGGCGCTGTAACCCGCAACAGATTGTTCAAATCAGCTTTACTCAATCACTCCAGCACTTTGTCATGAACTCTCATCGGAGAAATAGTTGGCAGCGTTCACATGTAAATCAGCAGCAGCTTTTTGGATCACTTCTAATGCAGCATCAGCTCAGAGTTTTCAGCATTATGATGTTTCGCTAGAAGGCTTTTCAGAAACACAATGCGCTGCTGAAGGCTCAGGTAGATGGCTTGGCTGAAGCAGTTCGCAATATGAAAACTGTCTCCATTCACAATTTATTTAAGATAAAAAGTAAAAATTAGCAAGGCTTTTTGAGGTTGTGTTATCCAGAAAGAGCAGCAGTTGCTGTGCTAGAAGATACAGGGTCACAAAAGACTGCATCATTCGCTGATCCCAGCCCCAAGGTTAAATGCTACCTAAATTATTTGATTTCTAAACCGGATTAATTGGCAGCTCCAGTCTCGTTCTTGGCAGAAGCATCGCCATTGCACTCAGCAATTTTTGGCACTAAGATGCAGACCTCACCTTACTCCTGTCCACAGTTCCACTCTTCCATACAGCTGAAAAGCTACTACCACATACACAAATAAGGCAAGCAGGAAGCAGTTCTTTGAGCCAAATGAAAGCCATGGCTGGAAAACGCCTGGAGAACAAACCACCCTCTTGTACTGTTCCCGTCAGTCAGAATTAAAAGCCACAGATGGGCCCATGAGAAAAAGTTTTAGTTCAGGTTTTTGGCATGAGAAGTTTGCTGAGCTCCTACTCTCAGTCCATAATGTGGCACTAGCATGACACTCAGTTTTGTTCTATTTCAGTTAAGGAGCATCTTCTACACAAAGATTACACCAGAAATTGATGGAGAAGTTATTCTCTCCCATAATCTCTGAACGGGTTGCCCAGAGGAGTCATGGATATCCCGTCCCTGGTGGTGTTCAAGGCCAGGTTGGACAAGGCTGTGAGCAACCTGGTCCAGTGGGAGAAGTCCCTGCCCACGGCAGGGGGATGGAACCGGTCCTTTCCAACCCAAACCATTGATATGACTCTGTCAACGGAGCGTAAGTCAATCAGTTGTCCACTTCTCTGGAGATCACTGGAAGCTTTGCAAACAGTGCAATTCTTTACCTGTAGATTAGTAATACTCACTCTCTCCTTGACAGATAAGACAATTGCTTGCTCACCAAAGCAAATCACCCCATCGTTCCCTGTTCCAACCTCTAGTTCACAGAAAAAGACATAACCTGGACCCTGTGACTGACCCAGGGCTATGAAGCAACCCAGCTCCACTAACCGAACACCTTCTGCATCCCTGCTCCTGCCAGACCATACACAGAGCCTCTCGCAGGGACACTCAGAACTTGATGTTTGACCAGTACACAGAACCCCAGCCTCAGTCCCCAAAACCTAAACCAAATCCCACAGCAGAGTCAGGGGCTGTTCTTCTGTTGTACGTGCTGAGACAAAACACTGTGGTTACTCCACGCGTGCCGGAGCCTGATTCTCCACCTCTTTCCTCTTCTTTCAGAACAGTGCAGCCAATTAACTGAGGGTTGAATCACGCCCCCTCATATATAAATGGATCATTTGAAGCTATACATGTTACTTTACATGGAAAAAATTCAAGCTTTTAAAAAAAACGAGCATATAAAATATGAAGAGACATTTAAGGTAGGCGCACGCACACATACACAAGCCAGTTTTACTTCACGCTGCCTGTGCAGTAGAACAGATAGCCTGTTCTCCGACTCTTTTAACTGCACGCCTTATACTCGCTGTGTATGTTTTGGACCCTTTCCCATCCTACCATGATTTCCTGTCTGAGTCTGCAGCCCGTGGCAACAGCAGAAAACTGGAGCGCAGGCTTCGCAGATGGTGGCAGGTCAAATGCCCTCTGCCAATTTAGTATCTTCTTCCATAACGTATGCATCATCGAAGCCTTGGCTATCCCGCAGCAGTTACCCTCACACTAATAAATTATATTCATTTTCGTTTATAAATTGTGCTTGCCTTGGGGAAGCTCTGGCCTTCTGCAGCGAACATAAAAAGCCACAGTCACACAGCCTTATATCTACACCACCGTGCTGTAAAAGGAAAACAATATTCTGAATGGCTGTCAAGGTAGAAGAAAATTCGCAGTTATATCACTCAATTCCAGCCGGTCACAGGTCACTGCAACTGGTTAAAATCAAAGCAAAGCAGTTCCCTCCCCTAAATGTACTGACGTTTAGCGCATACATCACCCCGCAAAGGAAGCTATGATGAAAGCTGCATTTCATAGAATCGCAGAACAGCCCATCCAGCTCCACCCTCCAGCCATGGGCAGGGACTCATGGGCAGGGCCAAATGGCGGGTCCTGCACTTGGGGCACAACAACCCTGAGCAGAGCTACAGACTGGGAGAAGTCTGTCTGGAGAGCTGCCAGGAGGAGAGGGACCTGGGGGTGTTGGTCGACAGTGACTGAACATGAGCCAGCAGTGTGCCCAGGTGGCCAAGAAGGCCAATGGCATCCTGGCTTGNGGGGGAATGGCCTCAAGCTCCACCAGGGAAGATTTAGGCTAGAGATTAGGAGGAAGTTTTTCACAGAAAGGGTCACTGGGCATTGGAATATGCTGTCCAGGGAGGTGGTTGATTCACCTTCCCTGGAGGTGTTTAAGGCACGAGTAGACAAGGTCCTGAGGGACATGGTTTAGTGTTTGATAGGAATGGTTGGACTCAATGATCCGGTGGGTCTCTTCCAACCTTGTGATTCTATGATTCTATGACTCCTTCCACTAGATCAGGTTGCTCCAAGCTTCATCCAACCTGGCCTTGATGGGGCAGCCACCACTCCTCCGGGCAACCTGTTCCAGGGCCTCCCCATCCTCACAGGAAAACATTTCTTCCCAGTATCTCTTCTAAATCTCCCTTCTTTCAGCTTAAAACCATCACCCCTCATCTTAACCTTGCACTCTTTTGGGTTTGCTTTCCACATGTCTGCAACCAGAACGCAAGACCCAAGATTATGTACAGGTACCAGAAATAATTCCAGCATTGTTTTCCATCAGGAGATGGAGCGTTAAACATGAATCTTCCCCGAGTGGCTTTAATAAGAAATTCTGCTTTCAACAGTGCCCTGAGATAACGAGGATGGGGAGCGATGGGAGGAAGGACGTGCTTCTTTCAAGAAACATTACACAAAACCACCCCAGTCACACACATTGCTCTCACCAGCACAACTACAAAACCACTTCAGTGCATGGATGTTTAAAATCCCCCATGCCTGGCATACACAACAAGATATCCAGGTTTTCCACTGAATAAATGGTCACCATCAAAGCCTCTCCCACCTCGAGGTGTAAAGCCCCTAAGTTTATTATGAAGTACTAAACCAAAACTACCCCAGACAAACACGTGGCCTCAATCCAAGCGACTTCAGCAGAAGAGCCCAGGCAACTGCTTTGGAAAGAATCCAGCCTTTTCTGATAAGCAGAATCATTCCTTTGCTATTATAAAGAATCACAGGCTAAAATTCATAAGCCTCTGCTTTATTCCATAATGAAACTCTTTCCCCTCTCAAACCTAGTGCACAACTCTGATCCATCTTCCTGCCATTTGCCTTTTACTTCTACCCCCAGCACACCAGGTAGAAACGTTATTTAGAACTAAGATTCACAAAACACTTCTGGATATCTTGCAAAACGCCATTAAAGCTAATGGAAATTATACCTTTGGCTCCAGCATGACGGAATTTCAGTTAAACAGCACTTCTCACATGGATGCTGAGCCTGCCTTCAGTACAAGTTCATTGACAGCAGTTCTGAGAACTTCCCTACTTGATGGAGCACCTCCCGTAATGAGGACAGGCTGAGAGAGTTGGAGTTGTTCAGCCTGGAGAAGAGAAGGCTCTGGAGAGGAGACCTTCTAGCGAACTTCCAGTACCTGAAGGGACTACAAGAAAGCTGGGGAGGGGCTGTTCACAAAGGTCTGTGGTGTTAGGATGAGGGGCAATGTGTATAAACTGGAGAGGGGCAGATTTAGACTAGACATAAGAAGTAATTTCTTCACTATGAGGGTGGGGAGGCCCTGGCCCAGGCTGCCCAGGGAAGCTGTGTCTGCCCCATCCCAGGAGGTGTTCAAGGCCAGGTTGGATGGGGCCTTGAGCAGCCGGATCCAGTGGGACGTATCCCTACCCATGGCAGGGGGGTTGGAACTGGATGATCTTTAAGGTCCCTTCCAACCCAAACTACTCTATGATCTTACTGTCACTGCCCTGAAGTATCTTGTAAGCTCCAACAAAACCGATATCATGCAAGCCAAAAATTACATATATATTTTGCCACAGCATAAAAGAACTTTCCATAACACTCCTCGGAAATAAAACATGAGCCCACAGGCAAGCTTTAGAAGTCTTTATACTGCCAATAGAATGAAACAGTTTATTACAAACAACTAATAAAGATATTATGTCTTCTTTGCCTACTATTTTAGTCTTCCATCTTCTCCATGCTCTACATTAAAGTACCACTTCAGTGAAAATACTCAAAGACACCTTATAAATTTTATATAACGACTTTAAAGTACAAGAAACCATACTAAGACCATAAAAGAACTATATCAGTTCAACTCTGGAGCAATTTTTATGATCTCCAGACTAAACAAAACTGCCAGAGCAAGTTAAGAACAGAAGACGGTGGGGGGTGGAGGGAAGATAATGTCCAAGCCAAAGAGCAGAAATACAGTGTGCAATTAACTAGAAATTACACCCATCCCCACAGAGACCAAAAGAGTTGGGCACGTTCCACCTAGAGAAGGCTCCACAGAGACTTTACAGCAGCTTCCAGTACTGAAAGGGCTACAGGAAAGCTGAGTATGGGCTCATGACCTAGAAGTGCAGGGATAGGACGAGGTGGAATTGGTTTGAAGCTGAAAGAGGGGAGATTGAGACGAGATATTTATTAGGAAGAAATGTTTTCCTTTGAGGGTGGGGTGGCAGTGGCACAGGTTGTCCAGAGCAGTGGTGCCCGCCCCATCCCTGAAGGTGTTGAAGGCCAGGTGGGATGGGGCTTGGAGCAACCTGATCTAGTGGGAGGTGTTGGAACTGAATGGGATTTAAGGTCCCTTTCAACCCAAACCATTCTATGATTCTATATATTATCACAAATTACACACATCTCACTTCTTCAACCAGCATGGAAGGTGGAGACGTGCTATTCCAGATTAAATGGAGCTGCAGGATCGCCGGTGGATCATCCAAGTGGAATCAAAGCTAATGATAAGTGAACTGTCCAAAAGCAGCTAGAAAACTGGGGCTTTGCTTTCATCTATGGGGTCTGACATGAGTCTGTGCTGCATAGGAAACTGCATCGAAAACAAGCAGATAGATTTCCACTAAAAACAAAAAAATCCAAAACAGGTTGAAGAAAAAAATATAAAGAAAAACTTCCCTACTTCCCAACTTCAGCCATTTGCCAACATTCACCTCTTGCCCTTCAGCTCAAAGAGGAGCAAATGCTTTATTCACAAGCAATAAAATAAAAATATTAGCAGACAATCTATTCCCTGTCACAATCAGAAAAGAAAACAGAGCTATGTAGGATAACAAAAATAACAGATAATTACGCCTCTGCATGTTTATCTCTTTAATGTATAAGTTCCAGCATAAACATGCATGTTTTCTTCTTTATTCTCCAGGTCCCAGAGCGTAGATTGGGCTGGAAATGAAAGCAACAGTGGGATCCAACATGGACTGCAGCGTTATAAACACTAAAGAATAGGACAAGCAGATGATGTCTTCCATGGTGTTCCTTCCCTCTCATCCTTGAAATATCATAAACAACATTTACTTTGATCTCCCATAGCCCCACAGCAAATCTATCAGTTGTTATAAATCTACACACATGAACTGAAAAGCTGGTCTGAAATGTTTATTTAGGTTTCAGTTCTTAGTCTCCAGCCCATGACTATACCACAAATAACCTTAATCATCTTGAGCATTTTGGTGTCGGTACACAAAAACCTACAGCAACTACTCAGGCACATTTTCCACAGTTTTCTTCCTTTTGTGTTTATGTCAAGACTTTTTGGAACTGGAAGAGCCAACCGCAGTCTCTTGATATATAGCAACACTACCAAAACCCCATTGCTTCGGTCACTGAGAAATTTTTCTGGCTTCCTTTTTTTTAAAAAAGAAAATAATAAAAATGACCACAGAACAGTGTGGGTTGGAAGGGACCTTTAAGCCCATCCAGTTCTGACCTCCCTGACACAGGCAGGAACACCTTCCACTGGATCAAAAAGTTTCATCCAAGCTGGCCTTGAACACCTCCAGGGAGGGGGCAGATACGGATTCTCTGGACAACCCAGGCTACGACCTCAGCACCCTCACAGGAAAGCAAGGTCTTCCTAATATCTCATCTAAATCGCCCCTCTTTCAGCTTAAAACTGTTAACCTTCATCTTATTATTACACTTATATTTCAACTTCACTTTCACAAACCCACCAGCCAAACAGCTGACTTACTGTGCATAAAAGTGGCCAATAAATGGAGACGCATTTTCTCAGCGAGAAAGCCTCATATGAAATACAAGAGCAACATCAACTAAACCAAAATGATTGACAAGATGCTTTGCCATCTCCTGTCCTTATCACTTCACAGCCTAAAAGCACATTACACAGATGGCTGAAGGAAACCTTGCAGCACCCTCCAGAAGCTGGAATTTTTCTCAGCTTGGACATGAAGCAGGTTAGGTAGCCCAGCTGAACGTTAAACATGCTTTAAGACAGAAATGGTCCAGATGCAATAATTAAAACAACCAGAACAAGATGGACAAGTGCTCAGACTTACAAGTGACCTATGAATTGTCTGGGTCAAACCTGTATGAAGAACACCAGGCAGTTTTTGCTTGGCCAACGAGAAGAAGGTAAGTACATCCACAGCAATCCCTGTGACTCAATTCAATGATTCTCACAAGTTGAAGGCCACAATCCAAGCTTTGTTGAATGCCTGTTTCAAAGAAATGTTTCTCATTGAGATCATCTGTTTAAAGATGTCCCTTCTTCTGCGGGGTGGGGGGTGGACTAGATGACCTCCTAAAGGTCCCTTCCAACCCAAAGCATTCCATGATTCTATAATCATAGTAAATTCCAACCAACTGCCTCGGTCTCCTAGAGGTGCACCACAAAAAAAAAAAAAAAAAAAA
>WAAB01005889.1:57713-70715 GCA_013389865.1 Piaya cayana
AAAAAAAAAAAAAAAAAAAAAAAAATCAACTGGAGTGTAGTTAGTGAAATCATATCATTAAGAAACAGGTTCTGAGCAGATGAGGAAGAAGTTTACCATTCCAAGGAACTTTCATCTCCAAGCAACACATAGGCAACTATGTTACAGCCAAGGATTTTATAGCTAAGAAATGCACTTAAATTGAATTGGAAGGACAAATCCATCGTTTCCACTCCTGATCACATCAGCAGTTATGACATGCCCTTCCCTCAGAAGTTACTGTCACCCTATTAATTCTGTCCCACGTATTCCATGCTCACAAAAGCCGCAGTCACCACCCTAGGAGGCTGTAGGCAGACACTTTAATTACAGGTCAGCACAGGAACTACAGCTGTGCCGTGCTCGTAGCTGGGCTCTCCTTGCTCCAGGCACCAAGCACACCAAGTCACACCTGCTGTGGCTGAACTTCTCCTAAGGATTAGAACGAGCTCACAGTCCCAGCTCAGTTTGTGACCTAAGTCAGAGGGCAAGTCTGGCTATGTCGGTGAAACAAACCCTTCACATCGCTGCATTCCTCCATCTTTCTATTATTGGTTTCTTGTGATGAAGCCTGCACAGCCAACAACATGACTCTCCTCACTCACAAATAAGAGAAATGTTTGGGTTGGAAGGGACCTTATCCCGTTGAAGCTTATGGCACCTTCCACTAGATGAGGCTGCCCCGAGTGCCATCCAAACTGGCCTTGAACTCCTCCAGGGCTGGGGCAGCCACACCTTCTCTGGGCAACGTATGCCAGTACCTCACCACCCTCTCAGGAAAGAATTTCTTCCTAATATTGACTTAGACGCTCTCAACAAGGTCCAGCAGTTATTTTTGTTAACAAATGCGGCTCTTGTTCTGTAAGGGAAGGAATCAGAGCTCTGTTGAAATATTTTTGTCCCAGTTTGTAAGTTGAGAAAGCACGAAGCCACCATTTTACCAGTTTTAACATTGCCTCAGGCTTCCTTCGACTTAACCAAATGTCACGTTAGGTACTTATGTTTCAAACTACTTGTTAAATTAATCCCATTAAAACAAGAGAAGCATCAGAAAACAGTTTTATTCTTTTGTTCATCAGCCTGGATTCTAATAGTTCAGTGTGAGCAAATGGATATTTTATTCTGCTATCTGGTGGAGTAGAACTGAGTCAACGAGAGGGGTTTTCTAACGTCCAGAGCATAAGACTGCAAAGTCCTGAGCCTGTAAACAATGTGAAAATGTTTATTAAAGGGGCACATAGATAGACTTGAAAAGCTTGGTGTTGACCAAATGCAGAATGAGAGGTAAAATATAAATGAAATATGATTTTCATGTTGTTTCCAAACATTCCAAAGAATAAAGATTGCTGAGGGATTTACCGGGCACTGCTGGGTATCTGATGGGTTTGGTGTGTTTAGAAGCCAGAGTTTCTCTTTGTGTTCTGCTGGCACAACGGACAAATTGCTCAAGATAAACAGCTGCTCATTTTACTTTAACAAATGACAAGATAGTGACTTAAAGATCACGGGACAGCAATCAGTGACGATCATAGGATTAATACATCCTTTGGCCTCATTTTTCTATTTTCTCGCATTGCTCCAAGACAAGTTCTTTTTAAAAACAAAGTTCCTCCTAGTTCAACAATAAGATCTTGGGTTTAAGCTCCTAAATGCAAAGAGGCATTTTTGAGGTTCAGTTCTTTCTGAAGTTACTTAAGCACTCGAGTCTCAAACCCGTGCCCATCTACAACTTGGCAGTTAGGCAATAAGTGAATTTTCTACAGTCTAGTGCAAGTAAAGTACTGAAAATACTTATTTAAATTTCATACGACAGAGGGCTTTAAAAGCTTAAACATCTCCCTTGCAGCATTGCGTACCCACGCATTACAACTCCAAGTCAGGGGGGAAAAAAAAAATTAAATAAATGGGGAAGGAAGCTCTAAATGGACCATTAACTACACTAATTGAATCATACCAGGTGCATCTGCAGAAATAAATCATTACTACATGAAAATGTTACAATAACATTAATATTCAAACAAGACTTTTCAGTGTAAAAAGGTCTTTCGTCTCAACCCCATTAGCAAAACACAATTCAAAAGTCGCTGCCATCTACGTTACCGTTTCATTTAGTTTTGGAAGAGCCCCAAGTTTGGTAGGATTAAGGTTTCAAGCCAGCTAGAACATACACAACATTCCTGCCCTGGGTGATCTTGAGAAAGAGAAGGCAATTTGTAATGCTGGAGATCAGGTAGGGAAGTTCACTGACAATCATCAATTCTCACCATGACAAGTTTAGGCTTCAAATCACATGAGAAATTAGACAGGTATGTTAAAAAAAAAAAAACACCTCTCTGCTGGCTCAGTTCAGAGAGACTGTTTCACTGCACACTGCAAGATCTTCAAACTGAGAATGAGATGATTTAATTTCAATTATTCTGATGTCAGAAGGCACGTGCATCAACCACATCATATTTTATTATTAAGAATATGATGAACACTCAAAAGTCATTCCTCATTTTCTGCAGACACACAAAAAATCCATGCAAGAGCACCCCAAATGGCACAGAATGTCTTGAGTTGGAAGAGACCCACAGGAATCAATCCCGTCCAAGTCCATCCAAGTATCACACAGGTATTCACTGCTAAACTTTGAGCTAAAGCAGCTCGATTTTTCACCTGAAAACTAAACTAGAAATGCATAAAACCCTGTCAATAATTTAAAGGTTTTATATACTACAGATAAAATTCTGTCCTGGCCTCAGCAGCCTTTGCTCAGTTCAAACCCCTGGCTTCAGCAGGAACAAACTCCAGCCTTGATACAACTGGACACGGACTTTTCTCTCTCCAGACGTTCCTTCTCTGCAGACTCAGCTCCTCAGTTCCATAGCATTAAGCTATCACTAACACCAATTCCACTCAAAAGACCAAATATCAACATTTGCTGCTAGTTGTTATACACTGAGGGAGCTTCACCATTTGTTCTTTAATCAACTGAACTGAAAGGACACAAATTTTAATGTCATGATGCAATACCAGAAATCTGAAGGATAAATTTTAGACAACATCATTACTTGATTAATGAAGTTTGAGGGCCACAAAGATGATCCAAGGGCTGAAGCACCTCCCATATGAGGCCAGACAGAGAGTTGGGGTTTTTCAGCCGGGAAAAGAGAAGGCTCTGGGGAGACCTTAGAGCAGTTTCCAGTAGTGAGAGGGGCTCCAGGAAAGCTGGGAAGATGCTCTTGATCAGGGAGAGCAGCAATAGGATGAGGGGGAAGGGGTTTAAGCTGAAAGAGGGGAGATTGAGATGAGAATTTAGTAAGGAATGTCCTCCTGTGAGGGCAGTGAGGCCGTGGCACAGGCTGCCCGCAGGTGTCGGCTGCCCCATCACTGGAGGTGTTGGATGAGGCTTTGAGCAACCTGATCCAGTGGAGGTTTCCCTGCCCATGGCAGGGGGTTGGACCTTTAAGGATGTCTAATGCCCCTTCCAATTTAAACCACTCTACAATTCTATAAAATAAAATATAGACACATACACATATACACACCTCTGAGTATAATCCCGGAAAAAAAACAGGCATTTTAGCTTTACTTGATCTGCCCTTTGCCACCACCAAGACACATATCTGCAGATGTCTGTGTTTTTAACCGGGCATCTGGCTTGCACTGGTAGAAGAGGCAAGCAGGTATATATATGGTTGGACTCGATGATCCGGTGGGTCTCTTCCAGCCTGGTGATTCTATGATTCTATATATAAGCACTCACATCTAGGCTTAAAGAACTTGTCCCTGTGGGTTTGTGGGTGTAAATCCAAAGCTCTTGAATGAGTAGTAGTAGGAACACACAAATATGCTGGGGGTACATTGTAGGGAGGTGAACCAAGCCGTAGCTCAACAGGACCCCAGCTATAGCCAGATCGGCTCTCATGGAAACACACACGTTGGTATCGTATTCCTGTCCAGGAATCCCCAGTGAGCAACACTGCTTTGAATTATTGCTTCAGCTCTGATGACACTAGAGGACAGAGGGGTGCGGGTGTTTGATTTTTCCACTGATTTGCAAACCCACCTGCGGTACCGCTGTCCTACCCTTGCATTTCGGCTCCGCTTATTGATTGCATTCGCAGCTTTGTTCCTCAAAACGCACCCCTTCCAACGTGCAATTTTTTTTTTCTTCAATAGCCACGCAGCCAATAGCTTATTAAAATTGATGAGGATCTTTATAAGCACGCCAGTTCCGTTCAGATGACAAAAGGACATCCCACTTATTCAAACGTCGCAATATTGTTTTTCCATGCTGGATTTCAGCACATACTATGACTACATCAAAATAAAAAAGTAAACCCAGACCATTTAAATAACTATAAAAAAGAATTTTTAGGATAGCACACCTCTAAAAATCTTGAATGTTAAGAACAGCTATAATTTTTAATGTATAGCAATGCAGCAAGGAATATAAATGCAAATGGAGTTACGTAGCAATACAAATCCAAAGCTTGATGCTTAGCAGGGTGTGATGCAGCATTTAGCACCAGAGAGAAGAAAATTCATCCCTGGTCTCATTTTGAGTCCAAACCATTCTCTCCCACCATAAGGAAAGGTCACACATATCCCCCTCCTCAACCTCTTTCTAAGAAAAATGTCTCAAGACACAAGCAGCGCTTATTTTCAGCCTGTTCCTACTCCTCATCAGCTGAGCTAATCAACACACTAATTTGTGGATTAGATAGAGAACCTGGAGTGTTTCAGCTACAAGGAACACAAAGCAGCAGTGTTACCAGGCTGAATTCACCCCCCTTTTCTCTTTTTTTTTTTTTTTTTTGCAAAAACATCTGTCCACACTTCTATCTGTGGAGCACCGGGATGTGCTGGTGCATTAAACAGCACAGCGGGTGCACTGGCTGAGGCAGGAGCGTTCAGATAACCAGATAGTTCAGCGTGATACAACCTAGGAGCTGGAGTTAATAGAGCGATAATCTCAAAACCTATTTGCAGTGCTCACAGGTTGGATCCTAATGAACCATGAACCAGTCAAACACAGAAACATCAAGAGAAAGAAACGCATTTCTGAGGTAAGTTTGTATTTCTCCTCGCCTCCCAACAAACATTTTAAATAGGCACGTACTAATAGGCGAAATTAGCATGTCTCAAAAACCTTGGGAAACTACAATGCATTCTCCACTTCAGCCACATCAAATCACTAAGTAGCGTTAGAAACATGGAATGATTTGGGTTGGAATGGACGTTAAAGCCCATCAAATCCACCCCTACCATGGGCAGGGACACCTCCCACTGGATCAGGGGCTGCCCAAGCCCCATCCAACCTGGCCTTGAACCCCTCCAGTGATGGGGCAGCCACAGCTTCTCTGGGCAACCTGGGCCAGGGCCTCCCCACCCTCACCCATCTCCACCTAATTAAAAATAGAAAATAATACATGGATAACAATTTGGGAGTTTTTTTTACCTGCCAGGTGTTCAGTAGCTGCTTATCATTTTGGCTGCTTTTGTTTCATTTTCGTTCCAGCTGGCATCGCATTATTTTTGCAACACCCCAGCTAGACTCTGTCTGAAGAGATCGTGCTCTTGGAGGAGGCATTAGCACACACAGAACTTTACAGAACTCCTTATGGCCTCTGGCGCAGATGAAATCCCTCCTTCCAAGGCAGACAGATGGAGTCCCAAGCATCAAGTCAGAACTCACACTAACAGGAGCAAATGCCTCACAATGGTAGCAAACGGTTTATTTAAGAACAGCTTCATGGAAAGGGTGAATAAATAAACCACAGATTACTATTTATTTATAAACAATATTTTAAAAAGCCCTTAAGCACTTTGGGTTTTAAACTTTATCTTTCATACACCAGGTGTTGGTTCAAACACCTTTGTTACAACAAAAACATTAAACCTGCACCCTCTGAAACAGTAAGAACAGCGACCGGACTGCTTTCTTTGATGAGTCAATGAAGAGATAAGGTCTAAAACTCCATCTCTTGAGAATTTACGAAGACTTATATGTTTACTTACTGTTTCTCAGACTCCAAAGAAGCACGATATCCTGATCTAATAACGAAAATTGTATTCAATAGATCATAACGCCAGAAAGGTCCATTATGATAATCCAGCGCAATCTTCTACGTAGGATGCTGCCAGAGATTCCATCCGGAGATTGCAACGCTCGACTGCAGCTAGAACTTAACCTCTAAGTGCTTTTTATCTCTAGCATCAAACTTGGCGCTATAAAACAAACCAGCAAACAAATGCCGAGTTCACAATTTACGAGCGCTCCATTAAAATGTTCCACCATAAATGAAAAAAAACAGAGTAAAGCAAATTTTCCTGCTCCTTACACTGGAATAAATCCAGCTATTTTACCACTAGATTTAAATTAATGTAAAAGACAAGATCACTTGAAAGCGCCATGGAGAATGATATGAATACTACTAATTTACAATTCCTGCCAGGGGAAAGAAGAAAGGAGTTATTTCAAGCTTTTTTGCATCCATATAAAACCATTTGGGGTCTTGCAACTGCAAAAAAAGCCATTTGGAAGATCCACTGATTTGCGTCAGGTAAAATACAAGTGGCAGGCTGTCACGGGGAATCGCAGGGTATCTTCATCTGCGGCTTAATTCAATTTTCAGACTTAAAAAAACGCCTTCAATTATTGACACAATTGATCTGAAAGGCAGGAACAACAAAAGAGGCAACAGAAGCCAATCCTTCTGTGGCCAAGGGACTGCTCGGTATTGCACTACACAAGCGTTATCATAACTGACCATTTGGCAGCTTGAATATTTATAAGCCTTTCCCCGCAGAGTCACGCACGTTTCCGTTGAACGCCAGCTTCCATTCATTCAGTGCAATTTCTCCAAGAAGGAGATTTCCCTTAAGGAAAAGCTCCATGAGGGACCGAGTCTTCCTCTCGGTGTTACAGACAGAACCTGGGGGGCAGGAATACTGAGCAGAGACTAGCTCAGGTGCACGTTTTACTCACNTGAGTCTTCCTCTCGGTGTTACAGGCAGGAATACTGAGCAGAGACCAGCTCAGGTGCACGTTTTACTCACAGAACCGCACTATTTCATTCCAGCTTTGCTAAACAAGGAACAAGAGAGGGAACCGAGCCCTCTTTCTAGACCTGGCAACAAACACCCCCACAGTACACAAAGAATTACGACAAGTGTTCAGCAGAGGACAAGACATCCCCATAACTTTAGAATCATAGAACTACCAGGTTGGAAGAGACCCACTGGATCGAGTCCAACCATTCCTATCAAACACTAAACCATGTCCCTCAGCACCTCCAGGTGTCCCTCAGCACCCTCCAGGGAAAGTGACTCAACCCCCTCCTCAGGCAGCCTCTGCCAGTGCCCAATCACTCTTTCCGTGAAAACTTTTTTCCTAATGTCCAGCTTGAACCTCCCCTGGAGGAGCTCCCTCCTCTCCACAACCTCCTCTCAGGTAGCTGAAGAGAGCAATGAGCTCTCCCCTCAGCCTCCTCTTCTCCAGGTCTTCCATCTAAGAGCTTGTAGTTAAAAGAGAAGATGTTTATGTGTGACTTATAACTGTGACTTTAAGTCTTGTACCAGTGCCAAGAGCACATCCCACAGGGCTCCTCGCATTTATTTCACAAGATTTAGTAACCCTGTCAGTGGACGGAGGGCAAGCAGAGCGTACAAGAGAGCTTTTGTGAGCACCATAACAGCAGCCATCCCCTCACCTTGAAATGCTAACAGGCTGGACCAGCGGGGAGAACAACTGCCCCTAACTTAGTGATCCGAACCACGACACCACGGCTTTGGTACACGGTAACCACAGGAATTCAATCCTCCCAAGCAGCACGAGCTAAGAGTCAGCCCTTATCTGACACAGCGTTTCATTAATAACATTCACAGAATCATAGAACAGTTTGGGGTGGAAGGGACCTTAAAGCTCATCCAGTTCCAACCCCCATCATCCAGTTCCAACCCCCAATTATACCTTCACTTAAGGCATAATTTTCCCTCAAGGAAAACCTACTGATTCACCTGTCTCTCATTATAAGATTATCTTTTGAAGAGGATCAAGCCACTTGGTTTTATAAGGCATTAAATCAGAAAGTTATTACGTGTGGCCATAACGACGAGACCAACAAAAGTCATGAAACTGTGTGTGGCACGCAGAACAGCTTTCTAAATGGAATGTTTCTCTGAGTTTTCCATGGAAAAATTACGCTCCTCCTCAGTGTGACAATGCAGAATAAACAGTGCAGCTCAACAGAGCTGACCTGCCTTTTTCTTTTAAGCTGCTCCTTGCTCTCAGAGGAAGAGGGCAGAATTCCCCTGTCTGCTTATTTGCTTAACTGCTCAAAAATTCTGCTTTCTGAACAAGGGACAGAGGGAAGCAGCTTAATACTGTGCTGTTCTCATTACTCAGGCACCTCAGCAAGCCACGCACAAGCTCTCATTTATTGCACAAGTGTAATTACACCGCAGGTTTCTGCTAAACTAGAAAGCAGCAACACGTAGGTGTAAGTTTTCGCTCAGAAACTGAGTTTTACTACCGCAAAGAAGAAAATAAAACAATTGTTGTTTTCCCTCTCCAGGCTGTACGTGGGAATAGCAACTTCAAGATGAAACTACAAGATCCTTGCTGTAAGAAATCCGGGGAGGGAACGCTTACAAGGGCTTGTAGTCGTGGGATGGGGGGCAAGGGGTATAAACTGGAGAGGGGCAGAATAAACTAAACATAAAGAGGAATTTCTTCGCTAGGAGAGCGGTGAAGCACTGGGACAGAACACCCAGAGCAGTGGTGGCTGCCCCAGCCCTGGAGGTGTCCAAGTCCAGGTTGGATGGGGCTTGGAGCCCCTGAGCCAGTGGGAGGTGCCCCAGCCCACGACAGGGGGGTTGGAACTGTATGATCTTTAAGGTCCCTTCCAACCCAAACCATTCCACGAATCCATAATATAAATTTTGTTAAAACCAACAGGTTTGGGGTTTTTTTTCCTGAAGAGCTGCTTGTAAAGCACGTTTCACCTTATGGTTACAGAGAAGCACGTTTACACCCCAGTTACAGTAAAAACGCTCAAACCAGCAGCTGGTAGAAAGTCAGGAGAGGTTTGCCAAGACAACAGGGCTCGGTTTCCCACAGACTCTGCATCTTTTATAAACTGGGACAACTTAAGGATAAAGCAGGATCATTTTTTGCCTGGTAAAGCCATCACACACACACAAAGCACAGCCAAGACGCAATTCAGATGAAAAGAAAAACCAGTAAAAAAAAACCCTCAAGTGCACCAAAATCAACGATTTTACTGGAATGCTTGCTGGGATGAAGCTTCGCGATGGTAAAAGCCGCATCTTACCATTGGCGTTCTTCCCGCAGATGAGATGCTCGTAAGGCTGCAAGACTCCCCAAAGCTCAGCATCGTTGTTGATGACCATCTCCAGGATTTCAGCCGAGACCTCTCCTCCTCCGCCGTCCGGGCTTTGGCTGGCCAAGACCCTCGCCTTAATCTCTTCCACGAGGTTCTCCATGCAAGCCGTCAACGAGATGGCCGCGTACTCGTGGATCCGAACGGAGATCCTGGTGTCCACCATCCACCTGAAGAACCTGCCCACGGAGAAGGTGAGGCCGCACCTCGCCGACTTCCCTTTCCTCAGCCCGTCTCCGGCACTCATGCTGTAGAGCGACAGGGCCTTGACAGAGGCCAAGACGCAGCTCTCCGACAGCGACCAGCTCTGGATGAGCTTGACGGCGCTTTGCACCTCGAACCGGGTGCACTTGGAGTGCATCACGCTGAGGCGCTGGGCCTCCCTGGCGATCCTGATCAGGGCGCGTCTCAACAGCTGCGAGAGGCGCCTGACGGCGTCCTGAGAGAAGGTTCTGGTGGGGCCATTGGCCTTCCCCTTGCGTAGGATCCTTCCGACGTCTTCCTCGCTCCAAGGGTATTCCTCGAGATCCGGCAGCTTCGGGCACTTGGAGAAGATATCGGCGACCTCGGGGTCTTCGGGCAGGACGGTGTTGACTGTATCCCAGCTGTTGTTCCTACTGTTCATGGAGCCCGAGTAGTACCACCAGTTGCCCCTGTGCTGGGAAGAGGTGAAGGCTTGCGAGTTGGACTTGGAGGACGAGAGGCTGAGGGAGCGGCAGGAATCCCCTGCCCCATAACCAGAGTCCAAAGTCAAATCCTCCAGGGTCTTCAGAGTCGAGCTGTATATCCCAGCCATAGGAAAAAACAGGTGGGGGGGGAGTGGGGGGGTTAAGAGCACGGAAGGTGGAGGTGCGAGAGGTCTCCCCGGCGCCTGCCGAGCCGCAGCGCAGCACGGTGGGAAGGAGGCCCCCCCGGCTGCCCGCTGGGCTGGGGAACGGCTACCTCCATCCCGCGAGAGGGATGCTCTCAGCCATCTCCTGCTGCCCGGGGCTGGGCTGGGGGGGGCGGCGGGGCAGGCAGGAGGCGCCGCGGGACACTCAGGGCAGCGGCTCCCGCTCAACTTGGCCGCCGCGGCTCTGCCCGGGCGCCCCGCCCCGCAGCGAAGCACGGGGGAGCCGAGCCAATCAGCGAAGACCGCCGCGGCACCCTAGCCAATGAGAGGCGAGGAGGGCGGGGCGCACGCAAATAAGGGTGCCGCAGCCAATCAGAATAGAAGAAGGCGGGGCAAACGCAAATAAGGGGACATCTCATCCAATCAAAAGCGAGGAGGGTGGTGAATACGCAAATAATGGAGCGCCTCAGCCAATGAGAGACTAGGTGGGCGGGGAATACGCAAATAAGGCAGGGATGGGGTGTAGGGCCTGCCCGCAGTAGCCCCTCGCCCACCCGCTTACCGTTACCGGGCTCTCCGGGGGTTGTGGAGGCAACGAGGGGTCAGCGGTTGGATGAGGGGGATTGTGCGGCCTTTTACACGGCGCTGACCTTGAACCGTGAGCCGGGTGCGAAGCGGAGCAGTCCGGTTCCCTCCTCCTCCTTCTCTTTCTCCTCCTCTATCTCCATCCCTGGGTCCCACACGAGGCCCTGGGTCGAGTGCTCCCCCTCGCGGCCAGGCTCGGGATGGCAGCCCTCGGGGTTTCGCTCGAAAAAGGCAGTTTTCACAACTCCCTAGAACTCCAGCTGGAAAACGACCTCGGGGAGCATCGTGTCCAGCCGATACCAGAAGTAATTCCCATTCCAAGAAGTGTTATATTTTGATTTAAGGCAAAGGAGAGTTAAGTTAAATCCAAGTCATTATTTTCTTCAAAAGTTATGTCCCTCTGGTAGGGTCTTTTCTTCTTCAGAGAGCATCATTTCTTTCAAAAAGTAGTTTTGCAGACATCTTTCATTCCTTGAAGGTGATAACGCCTTGTGTTCAGCATGATCTGTGCTGAGCAGATGCATCTTCTTCTCAAAATCCCTCTGTTTGCAGTCTCTGGAAAGCAGTCAGACAGAGCTGGCTCCACAGCTCCAAATCAGCAAGAGATTTGACTGTTGTGAAATTCATAACAACATTAAAACGAGCCCTTGGAAAGTAATAGAATAAGCATATGATTTCTGGGCAAATCATCCATGCGCAGGAAACTGGGGAATATATTCTGTCCGCAGCTCTTGTCTCACTGCACATCATTGATGGCGATTGCTCCTACACGTTGCCCAGGCTTGATGAAGAATGCTTGCTTCCTAAAACTCCAAAATGAGTCTTGAAAGTCTTGAAGAGTTTTATTTGCCAGCATTTTTTGGTACCCATAGCCTTTTAGATGATGTAGAGTTTAAGTGAGACGACCCACAACCCTGTCAAGCTGAGCTTTGAAAGCGTCCAGTACAGAGGAATCCACCTCGTTCAGGCCTGGCCACACCACAAGCCAGTGTTTTCAGAATGCCTGTCATCTTATTGAGAGCAGCCCTGAAGAGAAGAATTTGGGGGTGCTCGTGGATAAGAAGCTCAATGTGAGTTGGCAACATGTGCTCACAGCCCAGAGACCACCTGTGTCCTGGGCTGCACCCAGAGCACTGGGACTGGCAGGGAGGGAGGGGATCCTGCCCCTCTGCTCCGCTCTGCTCAGACCCACTTGGAGCCCTGCATCCAGTTCTGGAGCCCTCAGCACAGGAATGACATAGAGCTGTTAGAAAGATCCTCTCCTCCTTCTCCAGAGGAGGCCTGAAAGATGATGATACGAGGGCTGGAGCACCCCTCATGAGACCTGTCCTCGTATGGAAGGTGCTCCAGCCCTCTGATCATCCTTGCAGCCTCCTCTGGACCCATTCCAATAGCTCCATATCCTTCTTACACTGAGGGTTCCAGAACTGGACACGATACTCCAGCTGAGTTCTCACAAGAGAGGAGCAGAGGGGCAGAATCTCCTCCCTTAACCTGCTGGCCACGCTTCTTTTGATGCAACCCAGAATGCAGTTGGCCTTCTGGGCTGCAAGTGCACAGTGCTGGCTCATGTCAAGCTTCTCATCAAGCAGCACTACATAGAATCATCGAATCACTGGGTTGGAAAAGACCTTTTAGATCATCGAGTCAACAATTCCTAATATGAACAGAAGCAGGCAGTAAGACAGATCTCCCTCACCTCTTTCTCAGTAAAAAAAATCCTTTGTGCTTTAGTTCTGCAACACCTCTCAGCAAAAGCTTTCTTTAAATTTCCTCCTGTTCTCTCTACCTCCTAGGATTAATTTCAATCATAAAAGTAAGTGTAAATTCCCAACAAGAATTTCTACATAGGTGGCCAGGGAGAACTTGACATTATCTGGGAAAAATGCAGCTGTGCAAGTACTATATTTCTACAAGTCATTTCTATTCTTTCCCTTTATCTCACTTCTCCAATACTCCCACACATTTTGGTTTTCCTGCTATTCCTAGTAATTTAAAAATACAAAAATTATCCAGCTTAACAGCAGCATCCACTTTCTTGCTGCCCTCACGTGGCTTTTTCTTATTGTCAAGAGTCACACTGCTGTCTTTTTTTTTTAGCATTTCATGTTATACTTCCTTATACAATAACACTTTGTCTGATAAATCCTTCCCTCCCTCCTCTGCAAAGGCATC
>WAAB01005890.1:0-31065 GCA_013389865.1 Piaya cayana
CTAAGAAGAAATTTCTTCCTTTCTTCTCAATCTCCCCAGTTTAAACTGAAAACCATTCCCCCTCATCCTCTCCCTGCACTCCCTGATCAGGAGCCCCTTGCCAGCTTTCCTGGGGCCTCTTTCAGTACCGAAAGCTGCTCTAAGGTCTTCCCAGACACTTCTGTTTTCCAACACGAAAAACCCCAACTCACTCAGCGTGTCTTCATATGAGGGGTGCTCTACCCCTCAGAACATCTTTGTGGCCTCCTCAGGACTTGCTGGAGGTTGCCCTTTTTGTATGGTCTGTCAGGAAGAGACCAAGGGGGTCGTGGTGGCTCTGGCTACCAGGAGCAATACTGTCCAGGAAGGATGCCTGGTGCATGTTTCCCCTCGCACCCCCTTGCTCAGAGATCACCCATCCCTAGGGATATCCCCAGCATCCGCCCTCCTCCTCTGGCACACATACCATCATGGGCCATGAGTCATGATTGCAGTCGCTCCTGCTGCACTCCCCCTTTCCTTCCCACCCCCAGGCACCTAAAGATACCTCCAGCTCCACTCTGACACCCTCTCCTGCACTCCCAAAACCCCACGCCAGCTCTCTCCCATGCTCCCCTGCCTCTCACAGCAACGTCCCCTGCACCTCATCTCTCCCATAGAAAGGGGTCCCATGGGGATGCTGTGGACAGCCCACACCTGCCCGTGATGCTCCAACTCATTTCTCCCCCACTGCCCGCTTCCATCAGCATCCCACCGTTCATATTAATGCACCGCTTGCAAACAAGCTGAGATGGAAGAGATATATTTAGCCTAAATCCCTCGCAGGTGATTTGGGCAGGTGGAGGCAGGGTTTAATTTTTTACTGTGAGCCTCGGGGTCTCTCCCAGAAGCTGTGCAGCACCAGCAAAGCCCCCCAAGGTAGCGATTGCTTTTGAGGATCCCCCTTCATCAAACCTTACCTTTCATGTGCAGATCACACACCTGCACTACGCATCCAAACCCTCCCCGACTGTCTATCCATCACTTGCTGTAGGCTTTGTTGCAAGGTATCTCCAATAACTCTTCTTTTGCAGACCCCTTGATCCTGGTGATGTCCCAAGGCAGTGAGCTCCCCAGGCTGTTTGTGCCCTGTGCAAACCAGGCTGGGCTCACTTTTCTTTCCCTGATAGGCAAGAAAGGAATTTGCCCCTCAACACACACGTGCGCACTCCAGCCCTCACTAGCAAATGCCACGTGACCCAAGATGGTTTTGCTTGAGCTGATCCCACAAGATGCATCCTTGTATGCTGCAAACCCAGCTCATGGAAAGGTGAAGGCTCCCACCAGGCTTGTGGTCACCAGTCCCCTGCTCTTTATTGATCGATCTCTTCCTAGGGTTTATTCCTCTCCAGCTGCACTCTGATCATAGAATCATAGAATCACCAGGTTGGAAGAAACCCATCGGATCATCGAGTCCAACCGTTCCTATCAAACACTAAACCATGTCCCTCAGGACCTCGTCTACCCGTCCCTTAAACGCCTCCAGGGAAGGTGAATCAACCACCTCCCTGGGCAGCCTCTGACACTGCCCAATCACCCTTTCCATGAAAAACTTCCTCCTAATCTCTAACCTAAATCTNGAGGGGTCCAGAACTGCACACAGTATTCAAGGAGCGGTCTCACCAGTACAGAGTACAGAGGGACCTGGACCTGCTGGTCACACCATTTCTGATCCAAGCCAAGATGCTGTTGGCCTTCTTGGCCACCTGGGCACACTGCTGGCTCATGTTCAGTCGGCTGTCGACCAACACCCCCAGGTCCCTCTCCTCTTGACAGCTTTCTAGACATCCCACCACTCCATCCCAAGTTCAAGAAAATCTCCTCCATCCTTCAAAGACCCAGACTGGTCTCTGGTGCTCACTTTCTATCTACCCAGCAGGAACACCTGAGAGGGGCCCAGGTGGACCTGCTGAAGGCAAAGGGCACTCAGCATCTGTTCCTAAGATCTGGTTAAAAATGGGCAACCACACATCACACCAATCGACCAGGAAAAAAAAGAGCTCCCTGAACATTTTTCCAGCACATCTTTGCTATTTTGCATGAAATATTTTCCAGCGCAGCCCCAGAGACCCGTGCACCCTGGAGATTTGCACGCAGGCAAGCGCCAGCCGAGCCTTCCTGCTAATGAACAAGGAATCTGGCCATAAAGCCTGCCAAACCCAAAAGTGGAAAAAGACAGAAGGCAGCCTGGGGAATGTGCATCAATAAATAAGTTTTATAGAAATCCCCAGCTTTTATACAGTTGCAGAGTTTCGATGAATCTCAACAGCTACTGTGGGATGCCAGGGGGTGGGTGGGACCAACCCCCCCCACCGCATTTGTACATCGTGTTTCTAACATGGCTTCAAAGAAACAAGAGGTTTCTGTTTTCTGTCCTTCCAAAGGGTGGCAGGACACAACCACTTCTTTGTCCAAATTTGCTGGAGTCAGAAATCACCCAGAGCAGGATTTCAGCAGATGCACCTGCATTTGCCTGGTGTTGCTGCTACAACATCGCATGTGGGTATCGTTCCCGGCCTCACAGCATCACTCCATCAGGTCTGATCCTGCATGACCATGAAGGTCAGCATCAACTTTGCCCAGACCTACGGCCTCCTTGACTTATCACATGGCCACAGAATAATATTGAGAGACCTACACAGCCAGACCTCCATGGGGAGGATTTCCATGCCAACCCCACAGAGCACACAGCTCCTTCAGCCCAGCATCAAATTTATATCCAAATCATGTTTTCTAAAGGACGCTTTAGCCCCATTTTACTCACAACAACCCCTGTAATGCTCCAGTCTTGGGGAAGAGTGGCTGGAAAGCTGCCCAGTGGAAAAGAATGAACCTTAAAGCTTCTATGATTCATTGCAAGGCAAACCCCTCTCGACACTGGATTCATTGCTACCTCTGACCATGGCAGACACACAAATGAGCTCCTTGGTAGATTAATCCAGCATCCTTCCCATGGAGGAGCTTACAAAGAGCATCAGATGAGGAGAGCTTTCCACTCCCAAAAATTACAAGTGGTGGAGATGGCTCAAAGGTGTCAATTGTCCCTGCAAGCACAACCTATCCTTGGAGCAACCGCAGGCTGTTTGGAGTCACCCACAGGAGAACAGATACTTCCAGGCTGCTCTTCCTTGCACCTGAACCCTTTCCTAAGGTCCTGGGATGCTCTGAGAGAAATCCCCAGGATACATCAGTAACCATCAGTGCCGCTTGGAGCAGCTCAGAAACCTTCCCCACAGCTCTAAGATGCCTCGGCCAACCACATTCCCACATCTAACGCCAGAGCTTCAAGCACCAGGCAGGGTAACAACACACTCAGCATCGTTTGGAAGGCACCTTATAAATCTTTTAAGAGCATCTGTTGGCAGTAATAGAGATCAAGGGCTGCAAGCAATGCCGATCTGCTGCAAACAAAACCCAGTTTGTCAGTGACTTGTGAGTGTTGGTTTGATGTTGCTGCACTTGCAATGATGATGAATGGTTCCCAGTCCCATATTTCCTGCAGTCCTGCCACCCTGCTTGCCTAAGAAAATTACCTGTGACCATATATCTGCACTCTGTATCCATGCAGATCAAAAGAGGATATCCTGCGCTGAAGAAGGCTATGTAAGAGCAATATGTTGGTTTGTTCCAGCTCATTTTGACCCCAGATATGGATACATCCATGTATAAGGTGCCTATAGGCAAGTACTCACAAGATCTATTGCTTTCCTGGTTTTCTTCTGCGAGAAAACAATAGCCCATAGAAAAATAGGAAAAAATGGAGGGAAAAACTGATTTTTTGAAGTGTTTTATCATCAACAGGACTTATCTTCTGACAGGGTGGCTCCATTGGAACATCCCAAATCCACCCCCTGTCTATATAAGGCCCCATCACCTCTGCATCTTCAAAGGCATCACAGGTCTTGGTGTGGTCCCACCATGTACCCAGCAGGGAGAACACCTGGATGCGGCTCCTCTGGGAGCAGGGAGGTGCCGAGGGTTAAGGGGGCACCAGCGTCCCATGGCTCAGCCCTCCTGCTATATAAATACTTATTTGTATCCCTCCTGGGATAGAAATGTGTATAAAATTATATATATGAAAAGGTAGCACTCTGGGGCCATGAATGGGTACTGTTATGCTCAGGACCTGGATCAGAAGGACCAGGCTCAGCAAATCCATCCCATGGGAACAATGAGTAGGACTCAGCTGGCAACCCCCTTAGCAATCTGCCTCGGGTTCAGGCTGGTGGGGTGCAAAGTTTTGAAGCTCTGTGCTTATGTGAGACATCAGCAGTGCTGGATGAGACCCAGGAGATAGACACCACCCTCCCCCCACCCTCTCCTTGAGCAAATGCCTCATGAGCTCAGGCACTGCACAAATCTGAAGCCTTCCTTCACCAGCTTTGAGTTTTCCTGTTTAACAAATTCACAAACACTTCTGGGATGACCAGAACAGCTTTTTCCCTGTAATTAGCCATCCCCCTCCCTCTCCTTCCCTCCCTAATGACTCATAACGCACAAAGTCGAGTCACACATTGGGGCAGCCTGAGGGATGCTCCAGGCAGGTCCACGCTTCAATAGCTACCAAGCAAGGGCCAGATCCTGCTCCACCACCACTTGTCTCGTTACCCTCAGCCTAATTAAATGCAAGACAGTCTCTCACTACCTACAAAGGAGGCTGGGGGCTGGTCTGCTCCTGCCGAGCTGTTGGCTTTATGAAGCTTCTCTGCATTTTTTCAGGCACAGCTACCAAATAGCAAAGCTGAAGGTGGATACCAGAGCAACCAGGGACAATGTTAGGGCATTCCCAATATCCCCTTCCCAAACTTTTCCACCTGGAAAACATCAGCTCAGAGCAATAAGTGCATCTCCAGTTAGAGAATGATGGGTTAAAAAACCCAAACCTGAAACCAACTCCTGGTTCCCACTGGGCCAAGAAGGAATTTGGCTTCTAGTTGCCCATGTTGTGGTCCCACCATGCTGGGCTCACGTGAATCCGGCAGGGGAGACCCTGGAGCCACCTACTCACTGAATTTTTATCTAATTACTTTTCTAAACTTCTCTTCAAGGTCTAAATTTAACTCACAATTGCTAAAGGAGGTGTTGATGCATTAGAAACTCCCCTGCTTATTTCAAACCAGCTCTGCTCTGTTGCATTGAACTCTCCCCATCTGCACTGTGGGGTTTGGCACATCCCTATGAACAAGCAGTGAAGCCAAGTGATACCAAACAAATCTCCCTTGGCAAAATAATGCACTAAGCATGCAAACTAGGCTTGGCCATGTCTGCAGGATTGAGTCCTGCCCTTTATCATGCAGCTTTCCTGGGCATGGGGAGTCCAGCAATGGTGCTTTGCCATGGCATCATGTTTCAAGTATGTTTTCCCTCTTGCCCATTTAACAGAATCATAGAATGTTTTGGGTTGGAAGGGACCTCAAAGCCCATCCCATCCTATCCCAACCCCCTGATATGGGCAGGAACAGATCCTACTGGATGAGGATGTTCCAAGTCCCATCCAACCTGGCCTTCAACCCCTCCAGGGACGGGGCAGCCACCACTGCTCTGGGCAACCTGGGCCAGGGCCTCCCCACCCTCATCATGAAGAATTTCTTCCTAATATCTAATCTAAATCTTCCCTCTTCCAATTTAAAGCCAGCCCCTCTCATCCTGTCCCTGCACTCTGTGATCCAGAGCCCCTCCCCAGCTTTACCAGAGCCTCTTTCAGTATTGGAAGCTGCTCCAAGGTCTCCCCAGAGCCTTCTTTTCTCCAGGTTGAACAAGCCCAGCTCTCTCAGCCTGTCCTCACAGGAGAGGTGCCCCAGCCCTCAGATCATCTTTGTGGCCTCTTCCAGACTCACTCTTACAGCTCCATGTCCTCCCTGTGCTGAGGACTCCAGAACTGGATGCTGGACCCCAGGTGAGGTGCCATGAGAGCAAAGCAGAGGGGGAGAATCCACTCCTTCTCCCTGCTGGTTAACACTTCTGATGCAGCCCAGGATACTATTGGCTTTTTGAGCTGCAAGTGCAGCCCAGAAACTTTTGCTTGAAAAGAAATATAAAGCAGGAACTATGCAAAACAAAGCTTGCAGGAGCAAGGAAAAAGTCAAAGTGAGTCTGAGGCCACCATGCCCTAGCACCTGCAAGCAAATATATCACGTAATCCCACTCCTAAATGGATTAAATTCCTTCTTAAACCCAGATGGCCCCTGGTTGTCCTTAAAATCCTTCCAGAAACTCTCCTGCTAGTCGAAAACCTTCCGCTGTTTCTTTAAGTGCCTACATCCTGATGGGCTGCGCTACCCATTGCTGCGGCTGAGCATCTTGTTTCAGCTGCAGAAACAACAAATGCACAGTATTTAATTCCCTCTGTCTTAAAAGCTGCTTTATCACCCATAGAGGAAGGGATTACCACTTACATTGCAAACAAGCAGTACAGAAGCCTCAAATTTTGTACTTTTGAACACATTCATATATTTTAAACGCCTCTTTTTTCCCTCTGTTTTAAACCAGAGTTAAAGTTTGCCCGCACGTCGTAGCTATGCTTCGACGTAATTAAAAATACAGACTTTGGGATTGCACTTACTTCCATAGCAGCTTTGCTCGAGTTAACAAAATAGGGCTGGAAATGCCATGTGCCTGGTGAGAAATTCAGCTTCGGGTGGCAGGGGACCAATGGCTGGCAGGATGGCAGCGTGTCGATGAGCATCCTCTTCCGTTTGAGCACCTGCCTTGCTATTTCTACACCTATTGGGGAAGAACACAATTATCAATAATTAAGATAATTAAAAGTGTAATCAGAGCAGGGCAACTCCTGGATGCTGAGCACTCTCATTGAAGACCCTGGAGCTAGAATTTCGTGCCTAGAGTGGGGTTCTTCCCTAAACGTCTGGTGCTTGCATTTTGTCTCTGTGATAACTGAGGAGACGCAAGCTAAAGGAAGAGTTCCATATACGTGTGGCTTCTGACTTTTTTATCCACATTGAAACATTCAGTATGGAGCCATAGGGCATGGAAAGGAACTCCAAATGCGTCCCAAGTCCTGAGCTACAGAACATGGATAGGGACCCTAAACCCATCCCAGGCCTTGGAGCAAAATATCGTGGATGGGAACCCCAAGCCCATCCCACACCCCAGAGCCACAGGGCACAGTTGGGAACTCCAAACCCATCCTGAGTCCCAGAGTCACAGGGCACGGATAGAGATACCAACCCCATCCTGAGCCCTAGAATCTTAGGGCATGGATGAGGATCCCAAATCCATCCAGAGCCTCAGGCCTGGGTGAAGACCTCAAACTTCTACTGATCCCTGGAGCTGTGGGCCATAGCTAGGAGTAATACTAGCTGTTGGAAAGTTTCCTTTTCTGATCTGAACCTCCCTTTCTCTGCACTANTCTCAGAGCCACAGGGCACAGTTGGAAACTCCAAACCCATCCTGAGACCCAAAGTCACAGGACACACATAGAGATTCCAAACATATCCTGAGCCCTAGAATCTTAGGGCGTGGATGAGGATCCCAAATCCACCCAGAGCCTCAGGCTTGGGTGAAAACCTCAAACTCCTACTGATCCCTAGAGCTATGGGCCATAGCTAGGAGTAATATTAGCTGTTGGAAAGTCTACTTTTTTGACCTGAACCTCCCTTTCTCTGCACTAGCCAGGACAGCCAGTGTGGTACTTTCCCTCTTCTTCCTCCTCCTCCTCCTCTTCACTGTTTTGGCTGCCTGCTGATTTCCATTTTACATGTCAATCAAATCCCCATCAGAGCTGCTGTTCCCAGGGAGTGGGACGAGTCAGGGAATATTTGCTCCTGGCAAATTGCCTGGCGTGCATTGGGTGAGGATCAGCATGTGCAGGCACCTTGTCCATGACCATCATCCCTGCTACTTGCTCCAACATGGGCTTCTCCTCCACTACTCTGGGTCCCACCAGGCTGGTCTGTACCACGTGCAATACAAAACACCCATCAAACAGAGCCTGCAGGCAGATCAGGCAGCATCCTTCTCCTCAACAAGGTTTGCTAGACAGCAATGGAAGGTTTTGGGACCTGCAGTGACCCTATAACTTCCCTCAATGACTTCCACACAAGGCAAGCTGCTCTGTAAAGCAGATGACCACAGAGCCAAGTTCAACTTCTTTACAATAAGGTGCTTGTTATTCTTACAATCTACCTTTAGAGCTGTTCTGATCCTACCACAGACACTGGGAACCACGTATCCCTGAAGCAGAGTACCATAGGTGCCCACCTGGAACCGTCAAGGTCTCAGAGCAGCCCCCAGTGCACCTCCATTCCCCACAGCCAGGCCACCTTATTGACAATGCCATTCCTCCACAATTTATTTCTCCTTTAATTAAAATGGGTGTTCTCCAACAGGGAGAGAAAAGAAAAGCAACCAAATGTCTCCTCCTGGGAAGTTCTTCCCCACTCCACAAGCCTCTGGAAGCATCAGTTTCCCTCCTCCAGCCCCACAACCTGCTCCAGACCCTCAAACCATCACCACTGCAAAAACACAAGATCTTCTTCAGCAGCCCTCTTCGTCTTCTGTTGCATTACCCCATCACCCATACATCAAACTGCACTTCGTATTTGCCTCAGAATCGAAGAGAATTCAGTTTATTTGATTCTCAGGCTCTTAAAGTGCAATTTCTTAACAGCTGGAGAGGAGGATTTATCCCTTGCCAGAAAAGGTACAACCCCTTGGAGCAGCACTGGGCAGCATCAAGAGATTTTTCTGAATGGGAAGGAAATAAAAACAAGCTTAAGTTATTTCTGCAGAGGGACAGGTGGAGGGGGGGGGGGAATAATACCTTTTCCTGCTGTTGGCATGCTGCTTTGATCTTTACTTTGTAGTTACCATAGTGACAAATAAAAAAGGCATAGGTGGAATAAATTGCTGAAAGTTGATGATGTCCTATATATACTCCAGTGCACGCGAGTGCAGCCTGCAAACATCCCCCGGCTGCTGCGACGTGTGCTTGGCTTCAGCGTACGGCTCAAAGAGAGTGTTTATGCTCTGCCTCACAGTAAGTGATATTTATGCGTGTCTCGGAGACAGAAAACTCCATCACCGGTGTTTCATGATCTGGAGGAAGGAGGTAGAGGGTTTGTCTTGTCTGCAAAATTATGTGGTACTATTGCTACTTGGTGACGGAACGTCCTCATCTGGGACTAGAGGGGATCTGGGTGTTGGGGGTGATGGAAGCAATAAGAAGGACACAAGAGAGCGGGGAGGCAATCCCTGCAAGAAAACCTCCGCACCCGATGAACCTTTTTTCCCAGCTCCTCTAAGATCTGCACTAACAAAATTACAAACATATGAAGCCATAATTACTATAAAATTATGTTCTTGATTGCTTTGCTTTCCCCTCGATTGTTCTTCCCTTGGCTTGAGCTTGAGGACAGAAAGTTTCTGCCAGTTCCAAAAAACCCAGGAGTTTTAGGGGTTTCCTTTTCTCCTAGAAACCAATGAAAAAACACTACCCAAGCCAGTTCCTACTGGTTAGACAAGATCTAACAGTCCAGACAACCTTCATCTGGCCACTTGTAGCTCTTAACCTAACCTGGAGGTACCTGCTTTTCATAGAAGAGTTTGTGTTAGAAGGGACCTCAAAGCCCATCCTGTTCCACCCCTGCCATGGGCAGGGACACCTCCCACTGCATCACGTTGCTCCAAGCCCCCTCCAGCCTGGCCTTGAACACCTCCATCACTGCTCTGAGGAACCTGGGCCAGGGTCTCCCCACCCTCACAGGAAAATACTTCTTCCTCAGATCTCATCTCAATCTCCCCTCTTTAAGCTCAAAACCAACATCAACCAATCCCCATCAATGTCTTAATATTTCTTTCTACACTAAAAATGAGCAAATCCCTATTAGCAGCAACTCCTCTCCCATGAAGAGGTTCATTGCAGGTTTGGATGGATCAAAGCATTCCCAGTGAGAAACTGGGATGAGTTTCCACACTGGGGCTGCCTCTCGGACTGGCCCGTCCCCATCCTGTGAAGCATGGGAAGGCCTGGATGCAAGAAGCAATGAGATGACGTCGCAGGCTCTGATAATCCAGATTTTCCCATGCACAGGCAGTTGGAAACCACTAATCCTTATGTGCTCATTGATGGAGCAGCCCGAATATTGGCAGGGCTCTGAGCCCAATTAGCCACATAAAGGTGTCGAGCAAACGACAACGCTGCTGGTCCCTCACCACACGTACACATAATAAAATATAACAAAAACCAGAGGAGCAGCACTTTGAGGCCTGAAAAAGAACTGGGACAAAAGGAGTTACAAAAAGGCAAAGACCACACGGGTTATTGCACTCACCTGGCAGGCTGTGAGACAGGGAAAGGTCCCAGATAAAGGCTACAGGAGATCCCAGCCACTCCTGAGCACCCATCAACTCCTTTAAATCCAAGAACTCACAAGGATGGAGCCAGACTCAAGAGATGCAACCAGCCTCAGGCTTTGCCAGCCCCACCTTGCTTCGATGCTGTTGACACACAGCTCTTAAGTCAATCCATGCACAACTAATACGCTACATCTGCTGTGTATTTTGCTCGGCATTTGTTTGCTTTAGTTCTGTTGAATCTCTTCCCATGCTCCCTGGTAAGCTCTAATGATGTGCGGCGGCTGCTGTTGTTGCACCATTACGCCGCGATAATCTTTGGACAATTATTTGCTGGATTCATCCCGTTGCTGGATGAAACGGTGCTTTCGCCTTCTGTCAGTTATATATTTCTCCGAGCTGAAGCCAGACCACGGGGAACCATTCTGGCAGTAACTCAAGGGTTCCCAGTGCCAGGAACATCCTACAGAAGCGTCTCTGGCTTCAGATGCTCAATAGTGATTAACTGTAGGTTGGGCAGGTTGGGTCCTGGGGCAGTAGGTGATGCCTACAGGGAGGCAGGGATGGGTCCTGGGTGCTTGCACACACTCAATTAATAAAGATGCCATTTGCTGTTCAAAGATTATCCCAGTTTTTATTTCCCGTTAGGTTCTAGGAAAAGCAAGACTATTCTAAGCCAGACTCCTTCAGAAAATCCACAGAATTATAGGATGCCCCGAGTTGGAAGGGACCCATAAGGACCATCGAGTCCAGCTCCTGTCCCTGCACAGGACAAACCCAACACGCGCACTGTGAGTCTGAGGGATTGGCCAAACACCTCTGAAATACTGTCAGGCTTGGTGCCACGACCGCTTCCCTGGGGAGCTGTTCCAGTGCTCCACCACCCTCCGAGTAAAGAACCTATTCCTAATATCCAGCCTAAACCTCCCCTAGCACATCTTCCTGTCCATCCCTTATTCTTCGTTGTGATGTCTCCTACAAAGTTCACCCTTCCCTGTCCCTCATAATCCACGCATACTTGTAGGGCTTCCCACATAAATGAGGCAGCCCATGAAACCAAAATAAGTCAATGCAGCACAGGGAAAAAAAAACCCACATGTCTTGTAAATGAGAAGGTCTGACCTCCAGGCTGGTTCAGGGGAGCAAATTATCCAGCAAAGCTCCTTACAGAGCCTTACAGGAGAGAAAGGGTTGTTTCCGCACCAGGGAGGGCTAGGGAGATGGCTCAGACCCCCTGCGTTTAAAGCTTTTTAGTCTCAAAGACACGCACAAAAAAGGGATTTCATTTTCATTGTTATTATTTTAAAACAAACCCTCAGAAGCTAATTTGACTTGGGGGATCCTCCTAGAACATCTTGGAGGTAACTCCATTGCAGATCAAAACACCTGGTACTTTACATGGAGCTTTCATCTTCCCTCTCCGCCTCTGCTGTTCCTGTAATTAGAGACAAAGGTCTTTTGTCTCCAGCTAAACCTCCCCTTTCCCTCTCCCTTCCAAAAGATACTGACTCTGTTTGATTTTTGATGACCAGCCTTCTTTCTTTTTATTTTTTACCAAGCTTGCTCCTGCGTGCCCCATTAGCCTGGTTTCAAGATGTTACACGTTTGTGGTTGGGGGGTTTTTTTTTGCAGCATCTTCTTCCCCTGCATCATTAATGTTGTTGCATACAAGTCCTTAAGTGTGCTTTCCCAACCCATCCAAGGGCACGCTGGAGGCACTGTGGGTTTCTAAGTGGCTGCTTCAATTTAACTGATGCCCACCCAGGCCTGGAGCAAACACGGGCAGCATTAGGACCCCAGTTTCTCCCCCCCCAACATCTCTTTTAAAGAGGGTTTTACCTTCCACTCATCTCCAGGTCAGAAAGGAGAGTGGAAGCACTTCCCATGCAGCCCTAGAGCTATTTTGCCCTGGGATACATATTAATGGGTTACAGAGATAATCAGCTGCTTACATCTGTTCTCCCATTACCTTCTCATCAATGTTGCATGAACCCATCTCCTCCGTGGGCTCAACCTGCCCTTGAAAACCCACGTGAAGACGGGGAATAAGAGCCCCACCTGTAACAAACCGTGTCCTACATCAGCGGGCACTGAGGCCAGTGCCAAAGAGACTGAACGAGCCAGGAACACTGCACAAAGCTGTTAAAACACCTTTTTATTTCTGCTCTGCCACTTGCAGAAGGAATTGTTTGGTTCAAATGAGTGTAATGAGTGGGGCCTGTCTGTAAAATGAGCTTTCCCAACGGCAGGAGGAGACAGAAACTTGGCCACCTGCCCCAGCACTGCATCCTCATGTCACTGCTTCCCATCTCGCCTTTAATCCTTTACGTTATTACGACAGGATATGAAATTGCTGGAGGGGTGAGAGAAGAGATACCGCTGACATTACACCGTTTGCTTTCATTACTCGTGATTAAATGCATCATTCCAATAACCATCTCCCAAGGGGATGGAGAGGCTGTACCAAGCACAGGTCACGATGCTCTCAAGCCCTGGCAACAAGGAGACCTGGGAGAAAAGAAACCAAGCTAGGGCATCTTGCAGAAATACCCAATGTGATAATAAAATCAGAATCCTGAAGGAGAAACCCAAGTCTTGTTTTCAAAAGCAGACTCTGGCTTTCAGATGGCCCAGTAGTCTCGGGAGCTTGACCGAAGTCCTAGGACTCCACAGCAATGGATGAGGGACTGACCTGGTACCTGAGCCCAGTACTTGGTGTTTTCCTAGAGTATCAAGTTGTGGGGCTCACGGCATTTCCAGGGAGATGCTACAACCTCCAGCTTGTGCTCTATGGCTGGAAGTGAGCGCTCCTGCCACTGGCACCTCCCTTCCCACTAACCCTCGTTAGACTGTGAATGGCAATTAAATAACACAAGATCTGGATATCCTATGACCTGGGGTACCTGCACACAGCATCTGCTCTTTAAACGAGGGCTGAGCTGAGGCATCACCTTTATGAGCCTGGAAATAGGATGCTGCTTTGAATGGTGCCGCCACAAGTCCAATACCCAGGGATGCTGGCAGCTCCTTCTTCCCTTCTTACCCATGTCCACAATATTGATCAAAATCCTGAAGAACCCAGAAGCTTGGGAGATGCCAAAGCATCCTTTGCATGCCTCGTTTGTTCATTAAGAGATGATAATGGAAGAATTAGCAGCTGGGGAAAGCAATCAATAGAACAGGGCAAGATACCCAATGTGTGTGAAAACATCAAGAAGCCTTGTTACTCTCAGAGGGGTCTGCACTCCCCATCCTCTTGCAATACACCAAACCACCCCAAAATTTGCACCAAGGGATTCCTACACTTCTTGTGAACAGGAAAAAGGGGAAACAAGAGGTAAATACCTCCCTCCTTGGTCCACCATGGCATAGGGGCTAAAAGCCAACTGCTTTTTGAGTGTAGATATCCCTATTTCTGTACAATGGGCATTTGTTCCTGTTCTGCCTCCAGAAGGATGAGCCAAGCCCAGTAAAAAACAGAGAACAAAAGACCTTTTACTGGTCGGCATTGCTGCCTTTCTAGGAAAGGAGAAAATACAGCGGCAAGTTTCTAGAGCAGCAGGAGTTAAAAAGTTCTTCTCGTCTGTCAGCGCCATCCAGTCTCCTATGAAGTTAAGGAAGAAAATGAAAGGGGGGAAGAAAAGGCTGACAACATCAAATTAAACCAGCAGCCGTCCTTTTCTGCCGTTACTTTAAAACACAAGTTCACGCAGCATCCTGCTTTCAGAGAGAATCAAAGTGATTTTATTCCCCTGCAAAACAGATGCTCAAGGGTCCAGCACATTGAAGGCTTGTACTGCTTGGCCAAGGCACCTCCAAGCATCATATCGAGCAAGCATCACCATCAGGTGCCTCCATCCATGGTTAAATCAAGCCCAATTATGACAGGTGTGATTTTATATCGCCGTTTGACTTTTATAGCCATCGTAAACGGTCCAGCTGGCATCAGACTGGCAGTAGTTCATAGCGAGAGATGCACTGGGATAACTAAGAGGAGGAGAGGGGTTTTTTCTTTCATGCTGTGCCTGAAATACATCCCTGCATGTCTCAGGCTGACCGAGGAGCCAAGGCTGGAGAAAAGCCAGAGCATCACAGGGGAAGCTGCTCTCCAATATTTGCTCTTTAACCCCCATCAGCAAAGCCAGGGAGCACACAGTGTCCTCATGGCTGGGGACAAGATGAGGCAATTTGCCCAACAAGGGGCTGCAGCTGGTGGGCTTTGCAGTTCAACCCCAAACCTAAGTGGGTGGGATGGAGAGTGGACACTAGGATATGGTTTGGGCCCCCTAGCCAGGCATGATGTACAAGAAGGACCATCCTCAAAGGTAACCTTCACCACAGAGCTCAAAGGATGAATCCTGCCTGGGGCTGATGCTATTTTAGCATCTCCTGCTCCCCGGTGCTTGATCCACAAACCCTGGGGCTTGAAACCAGGGACCTGATTCTGCTTGTTGCTCATTGTCCTGAACGCAGTCAGGTGGCAGCACCTGAGCCAAGGTTTCACCACCCCCAGGTGACTACAAGCCTTTTAAATACATCAGATTAATCCTCATGCCACCCATGGGTGGAGATCAGCCAAAAAAGGACCCTAAAAACCCATATGTCCCACCATCCTCGAGGAGGACACCTTCCACAAAAAATGGGAAGAGCAGGGTTTTAACAGCAAACAGGGAGGGCAGCTCCATAACCAACACTGTGATCCCCTCCCTCTAAGGCCAGGAGGCACCTGGACTACCCCGATGGAAGATGTCTAGGACTTCAGTGTGTTTATAAAGTAACATGAAATATTTTCATTAGCTTAGTGGGCTGGGAAAGGGGTAGATGCCCTGTGCCAGCCCTCCTCCTCCCCAGCTATTTCAAGATGGTTCAAGGCAAAAAAAAAAAAAAGCAAATGAAAAGCAAACATAGCAGGAATTGCCCCGTTTACCCGAGTGATCACACAGCTCCAAGTAAACCCCCGGAGAAGGATGAAGTGTCTTGGCCTCTGCAGTAGAGCATCACGGCAGCTGGCGTGGGGAAAGGAGGAAGAGATTTACTATCCCTGGTGCTCGTGTTTCTCCTTCCCTCCCTCTCTTTTTTGTAATAATAATTGTAAGAGGAGGGGGGAGAAACGCCTCTCCTGCACCTCCCCATGATGCTGTCTTATTTTAAAAAGTGACAATTAGTCATTTGAAGAAACAACAAAGAGCAAACGACGGAGAGGCGCGATTTGAATTTCAATGTGCAATGGGAGGGATTGGGAGCTGAGGTTTTGGCAGGAGAGCTGCCAATCTCTCTGCAAAACCCACGGCTACCCCTTCCCACCCCAGCTCTCTCTGTTCGGGAACCCAAATATAGTTCAGAACAAGCACCCTGCTCTGTCTGCCCCAAAACGCACCCTGACTTGCTCCCCTGGCTTCAGCTGACTGCCTGATTTTGGCATGGGACAGGATCAGGCTCCCTGCAAATCTGCATTGGAATTAGACATCACGTGCAGAGAGGCCAAGGGGCCCAGAGTCCCACCTGAAGGTAGCTGGACCCCAACGAGCCTTGTCCAAGGGTCCTGAGCAGCTTTTTGTGTCTGGTGCTTGGAGATGCAGGCCGGGGTGGTCAGGATGCCGGGAGAGAGGAAAGGATGCAGGGATGGATGGCTGATTGCAGGCTGGGGCAACAAGGCTGGAGGGCTCAGCCCAGGGTCCCCTTCATCACACCTCTCCATCCTTCCCCCTACAATCCCTCCAGAGAGTTTTAAGGGAAAATGAATTTGAAGTTTTAATATACCAGCTCTATCTCACCTTTATCCTTTGAGTGCGTTCATGGGCTCACCCTATTTCACACATCCCCAGCTCTAGTTTGCCAGGAAAAGCTGCAAAACATGACCCAAGGTCACTCTCAAACTGAGCCAAATCCACGAAAACAGAAGCCAAACACATTTCTCACCACAGCAAAATGAGCCCAAGGGGGCATAAAAAGCTATGAAATCCCCCAAAGCCAAAAGCCCTGCCAAAGCAAAGCCCCTCCAGCCCCATCTACCCCAAGGAGGAGTTTTAGGGGAGGCTCCCAGCTGCTGGCCCTTCTCTCGCAGCACATTTCGCATTTTACTCAGGACACGGCTCAGAATTCAGAGGCTGAGAGCTGCCAGCCGGAGAGAATATAAATGCAGCCCCACAGCCTGATGATGGAAAAATATCTTTATTAGCATCTTCCTTTTATTATAGGTTATAGGGATATTTTTCCTCCTTTTGTTGCCTTTCTCCTCCTTCTTCTATTCCCACAGTGACATTTATGGGACTAGACAGGCAGGATGCCTTTGCACAGCATCCCCCAGGGGACATAAGGCCCCCCTGAGGACACTGCTGCCCCTTCAAGGAGAGCAGCAGGCAGGTACAGCAAAGCAATTGCAATGGCCAAGAAGCGGCTGGCGCATTTCCCCCATCAGCAGCAAAGTGGGGGAAAACACCCATACGACTTCCCAAAGCTTTGGCTTCTCAAGGAAAGTGCCGAGCTGGGGGCTCACTATCCCGACGAGCCAGACATCACAGATGGAGGGACGGCAGGCAGAGCTAGACACACTCTCCGGTGCCAAATATAGGAGACCTATCTTCTCCCTGCCTTGGAGCCAGCCCGTTTACACCACAAATAAAAACTCCACAATTATTGAGTCAGAGCATCCCTTCACTACCGTGTTCCCGACATCGCATCCCCCCAGGGACCTCCTGTGTCCTCCAGCATCTTCAGCCACTGCGGTGAAAGCTCCCTCCCATCCTCATGGGCTTCTCTTGGTACCCTGCATCCTGGCGGAGACGGAGATGTTCAGCGACGTGTTTAAAAGCAAGCTGACCTCCTTAGCCATGCATGGATGCTGCTGAACAGCTGGCGGGCCAGGGAAACATCTGCGGTTTCCCCTCCTAGGAGATGCAAACAACCCTTGGGTGAGGCTGGGAGGCTTGGCAGGATCGGGCCCAGCACGGATGCTGGGGGCTTAGGCAGGGGCATCATGCTTAGAAAAAGGATGCCTGTATAATAATAAATATATCAGCGATGTGCCTGTCCCAGCAGAGCCCTGGGCTTCCCAACAGGATCCCAACCTGCCACTGAGATCCCCAAGGAGCAACGCGACTTGGCTTGCAAAGAGGAGCAACCCCCTGGTTTAATCTCATTCTTTCCCCATGGAGTAAAAATGAATTATTTTTTATTATTATTATTATCCTTTTTCTTCCCGTCCTGTAGGTGAGACACTGTGTGTAGAGGAGAAGAGCAGATTGCAGCTTTTAATTAAAAGCTCTAAGCCTTTTCCTGCTTCAAGTTGCTCCCGGAGCAAGCTCTAAACAACATTCAGCAGAGAGGAAACAGCCCTGACTGCTGCTTTGCTTAAAAAAAAAAAAAAATAACACAAGGCACAGAACAGGGAGTCCTTCCAACAATCTGTTTGCTGTACCCTGGAAAATAATAGCAACCCATATGGAAAGCCCACACAGCCATTTTCCAGGTGCTTTGTATGGCATGAAATCCATGGAATAAATTACCTGTGTAACCGGGGGGGAGGCAAGGGATGTGTTTATATGCTGCACCTCATTCCCTTCGGATGCAAACATGCAGCGCGGTGGTGGATTTCCCCCTCCGTGGGAAATGTCATCCTAAATATCAGCAACATCGGGCATCGCGGTGGCAGAGCCCTGTTCCCAACCCAGCTGGGAGCAGTCGGGGAGAGAGGAAAAGGAAGAGGCTGAGAAACATGTTCCAGGCACATCTGATCACAGAGAGGTGGCATTTAGTGGTTTTTCTCCTTGTTGCTTGTTTGAGGTGTTTGCAAGGTGCCTCAATCCTACAGCTGAGCAGTGGGTGCCTTTACAAGCTGCAGTGAGGGAGCAAACCTGGCACTAAAAGGGAAACTGAGGCACCGCAACAAGAAGACGTTTCTTTCAGGATGATGCTTGAATCATGGAATGCCCAGTTCTTAGAGATGCCAGCAAGGCTTTGCCTGGTCCACAAACAAAACCCCAAAGCAACTTGCAGGCACACAACATTCATTCTCACATGCAAAAACGCATTCCCACATCCCCCTGTGAGTTCAACCAGCTCTTCTTTTAAATGAGGGGATGAAGAACAGGGAAGTGCTCCTAAAGAGGATGCTGCTCTCAGATAGACATTTCCCAAACACCTTGAAAACCTGTTTTCACTCAAAAAATGTGTGGTAATTCTTTTCTACTTCTGCCTGGATGGTTTATTTTATTTTATTCTTTTCCTGTTCAAAAAGCCCATCAGTTCTGGTACGTGCACAGGCTGCCTGACTCGTTCTCCAAGCCAGTGAAGGAGCTGTAGCAGGTCCTGGCACATGGTCATCAACACCTCATAGCACCAAACAACTCCTCCACACTCTAAGAAATTCTCTGCATCTCCCTTTGAGCCCCCTAAACTGGCTCCGAAAGGTTTAAGCCCTTCTCCCTCCTGTTTTTAAAACCAGAGCAAGCAGATCTCCAAGCCAGAGCCTTCAGGACAGGCTCTGCTCCAGGTCCTTGGATGATTTCATCTCCTGGGTGTCACACATGGATAGAAAGGACAGAGCCAGGCCTCAGCATCTCAAAACTGTATCAGGGATGCCCCTGCAGAGCCTGCTCAGGTAGGATGCAAAATACATTTGATTAAACTGGGAATTAAAAGCTTTTTTTCAACCTGATGGGAAGAAAAACAAGCTTTGCTTTCTGGAGAGCCAGCGCCAGCATCTTCTCAAGTGAAGAGGAACAAACTAGTTTGATTTCTTCCCTCTCTTCAAAAACAAACCATCCAAGAGACAGTTCTGCAAAGACTGCCACAAACTCACCACGGAAGTTCAAGTTCCCACTCCTCCTCCTGAACCACGCCAACGTGTTTTTCCCACCTCCCCAACCCTTAAGCCGCTTACTTAGAGAGAGATGTACGCAAATCCAGACAGAAAATTAAAATAACGTAAAAAAAAAAAAAGTAAGACTAATTAAAGCTATGCTCATCCTACACTGCAGAAGCAGTTCAGGTTTTCCTAGCTGATAAATTTAGAGGGAGGTGGCACTGAGGATGCTTGTCCACCTGGTTGAACTTTTACAGCCGTTTACCTGGCCTTGAAAACATATTATTTGATGAGGGGAGAGTAATTAGGAAGCTGCACCATAAACTTTTATAACTGTTCAGCTCTTTCCCTCCTGTCACGTCTGCTCCTACCACAAAGGCATCACCTAGTGCTATCTTTGATCCAATCTCCTCAAGCTCTGGTATTTATCTTTTATACTCTCTGCTACAGTCTGATAATCTACTCCTTGCACCATGTCAGCTCTGTTCTCACCCTTTGCTTTTCTTTCAAGCCTTTTTAAGTGATGGGCAGGGATGCGGTGCAGGTGATTTTATCATAGAATCACGGAATGGTTTGGGTTGGAAGGGACCTCAAAGCCCATCGTGTTNATCCTTGCAATCCCTGATGAAGGGTCCAAGCCCTCCAGTTTTCCTGCAACTCCTTTCAGTACTAGAAGACCACTTCCCTCCTTCCCCTCCCCAGGGGACATCACATCTCCTGCCACAGATAAAACACAGCTTGGGATGGTGATGTGTAGCTCCAACACCTCCCCCAGGTCATGGCTCTGGGGAGCTATATTTCATTGTCAGGTCTACAGGGAATTAGTGAAATCCTTTGAAGCCCAGTCAGCAAAGAACCATACAATGTCCTGAGTTGGAAGAGACCCACAAGAATCAAGTCACAGAATCACCAGGTTGGAAGAGACCCACTGGATCATTGAGTCCAACCATTCCTATCAATCACTAAACTATGTCCCTCAGCACCTCGTCAACCCAACCCTTAAACCCCTCCAGGGAAGGTGAATCAACCCTCTCCCTGGGCAGCCTCTGCCAGTGCCCAATCACCCTTTCTGTAAAACATTTTTTCCTAATGTTCAGCCTGAACCTCACCAAAGCTTGAGGCCATTCCCCTTTGTCCTGTCCCCTGTCACTTGGGAGAAGAGCCCAGCTCCCTTCTCTCCACAACCTTCTTTTAGGTACTTGTAGAGAGCAATGAGGTCTCCCCTCAGCCTCCTCTTCTCCAGAAGTCCAATCCCTGTACTTGCATAGGGCAACCCCAAAATTCACACCATATATCTGAGGGCAGTGTCTAAATGTTTCTTGACTATTAGGTTTCTGCCTCGAAAAGGGTTCAAATTCCCACTGTCCAGCAAGCAGAGCAGCACCCCAGAAGTACTAAGCAGCCCCCATGCGTTGCAGCAGCTAGAATCTGAGGATGCTCAGCTGCAGCCTGACCCCATGGGGGACATTAGCAGCACCAAAGGGCTTTGTAAGGGCTTCAGATTCCACCCTGACAGTGAGAAAAGCAGATTATGTGGTTAACCCACAGCTGAGGGGCTGGAGGGGAGAGCAGGGTGTCCCCACACATCAGGGTTTGCCCTGCCATGGGGGGAAGTGACACACAGAAACAGGAGAATCCATAGAATGAACATCCATTCCTAGGAGGGGGTTACCACTGGGGAAGCCAAAGAGCCAACAGCCCCACAGCACCTCCAATTTAACATCCCACCCCACTGAGCAGCCAGCACCAACCTCCCCTGCCCTTTACACCCTATTGACCACATGGTGCCCCACTTTTAGGGGGCTGGGGATGGTGCACATAGGGGTCCCTGCAAGCATGCACATGCTCCTGGGCTCCTCATAGCACTACAGCTCCTCTAAAAACCCAGCTGTCCTCAACTGCCCAGCCCTCTAATACAGCAGCACCCACAGGTGCTGGCAGATGGGGTCCTGCCCCAACCCCACCCCAGCTGCTGGAGCAGGAGCAGCAATTAGAAAACCCCAATTAGAAAGCTCAATTACAGGACATTAAAATGCACCAAGACGGGTGCAGTAGCAGCAGGAAAAGTCTGGGTCTGCATCCAGAGAGGCAAACATGAGACGTGCTGAAAGCCCTTTCCCTGAGCTAGGGCCACAATCAGAGGATGGACAAGTACAAATAAGTTTTTTTCTCCACTAAAATGACTTTTTCTGTCCCTGATTAATCAGAAATACGTGACCGCCATTTTTCTAAACACTGCCAAGAGCCTGCAACCTCTGCTCCTCAGCCTTGAATCGATGTGGTCAGTGGAATAGGCTCAGGCGCATCGTTTAAGGCACTTCCCAACACCCCCATTTTCCTCCTTTGGAACCATCCTTCTGCAAAAAAAGCAGCACCAGAGACACCTTTGCCCCCAAGATACCAACCTCTCTCTTAAATTTGATTAAAATTGAGCATGGAACAACTTCATGTGAAGAGGATGGGACAGACAGACAGATGCAGAACACTCTGCTTCCTTCAGAACTCCCACCCTCCCTGAAAGCCACCGCACAGCCCCTGCCCCCATCCTCAGTGGACAGGGAGCAGCACATTTCTCAGGACTGATATTATTCTCATTTTGGGTGCAGGCTGCCAAAAACTCATCGCTTGAGCTGGGGGAAACCATCCAAGCTCTCGCCGTAGGCAGACTCTGGGGAAGATGCTCATCTCCAAGATGTCTGTCATCCTCAGTACCAAATTTACAGAATAAAACCAGTCCAGGGTGTGAAGAATTTAATAATACAAGCTGTTGCGTGACAAAGCCTAGAGAGTAATATCCATATTACGGTTATTATTAAATCGGAGCAGCCTCCTATGTTTTGTCCTGCCTGTAATTTAAAAGGATCCTTGGCTGTATTTGGGTGCTTCCGCAGAGGGAAAAAACATGAGTTATAGCTAAATAACCACAAGAAGTGTCAGACAAGCAATATTTCTCTTTCTAAATAAAAATCTAAATATGAAATATATATATATTCAGAATCTTACAGGGTTTTGCAGCTTCCTAGTACTGGCAAAGTCTCCATCACTTCCTTGCTGGGTGCCCTTGGCCCAGTGAAGCAAGCATAAAACCATTAAGGTTGGAAAAGACTCCTAAGCTCACCCTGTCCAACCATCAACCCAACCCCACTGTGCCTTCAAAACCACGTCCCAAAGTGCAATGTCTACATGCTTTTTGAACCTCTCTAGGCATGGAGACTCCACCACTGCCCTGGGGAGCCTCTGCCAGGGCTTCACCATTCTGTAAGTAAAGAAATTTTTCCTAATATCCAATCTAAACCTCCCCTGGCACAATTTGAGACCATTTCATCTTATCCTGTCATTTGCTCCCCGGGAGAAGTGATCAGCACCCTCCTCACTACAACCTCCTTTCCAGGAGCTTCAGAGAGCCATGAGTTTTCCCCTCAGCCTCCTCTTCTCCAGGCTAAACAGCCCCAGGTCCCTCAGCCGCTCCCGGAACTCCTGGGCTCCAGCCCCTTCCCCAGCTCTGTTCCCTTCTCTGGAGACGCTCCAGCCCCTCAATGTCTTTCTTGTACTGAGGGGCCCAAAAGTGAATACAGGATTCGAGGGGCAGCCTCACCAGCTCCAGGTACAAAGGATGATCCTTTCCCTTGTCCTGCTAGGCACCGTATGACTGACCCAAGCCAGGATGCTGTTGGCCTCCTTGGCCACCTGGGTCACTGCCGGCTCATGTTCAGCCACTGTCAACCAGCACCCCCAGGTCCTCTTCCCCAAGCACTGCATGGGGTTGTTGAGACCCAAGTGCAAGACCCAGCACTTGGTCTTGTTGAAGCCTATCCCACTGGCCTTGGCCCATGGATCCAGGATGTCCAGGGCCTTCTGCAGAGCCTTCTTGTGCTCAGCAGATCAAGACTACAGACTAACTTGGTGTTGCCTGCAAACCGACTGAGGGAGCACCTGACCCCTCATCCAGATGATGGATAAAGATATTAAACAGAGCCAGCCCTGACACTGAGCCCTGGGGACACCACTTACGACCAGCCAACAATTAGATTTAACTCCATCAGGCCATTTTTTTGCACAGTGAAGAACATGCCTGCGCAAGCCATGAACCACCAGCTTCTCTGGGAGAATGTTGTGGAAGACAGTGTCCAAGGCCTCACTGAAATTGAGTCAGATAACATCCACAGCCTTTCCCTCATCCACTAAGGAGCCACAGGATCATAGATGTAGATCAGGTTGGTCAAATAGAACCTGCCCTTCATGAACCCAATGCCCTGGTTGGCTTGCACTTGTTTGGTGAGTTCATTCAAGATGAACTGCTCCGTACTCTTTCCTGGAACCGATGTCAGGCTGGCAATGGGACACCTGGCATGGGGAGAGGATAATTCACCAGAGGTTCCCCCGAGATATTTCAATCCTCATCTGAGGGAATGTCTTTCCTTTCTTATTTGGCTTTGCAGTCTCCCTGCTCATTTGCTCAGCTGTTGCTCTCCTGAGTCCCACTGGCCGGCGGCGTTTGATGAGCATCATGGAGCTCCTTCCTCATTAAAACATAAAGCTCTAAAGTTTAATACCCAATAAAATAAGTAAGAAATAAAAATCCTCACCAGCTTCCCCAACTTCAAAGTGCTTTTGAAGATCAGTCAGGAGAGCACCGGTGGAGTTACAGCCTCCCCCATGAGCCTTCTCTCCTGGGAAGTGGTCAGCCCATGGTACAGAGTTGATGGTTGATGGAGAGCAATGGGGGGGTTTCAATAAGCCTCATGGGAAGGGATTTGGGCTGGACAACATCATGTGACAGAGCCCAGGGACCACAGGGTTGGCATTTGCAAGGGATTCATGGCTGGGTGTACATTTTCTAGCACCAAGGATGCTGATCCTCATGGAGGATGCTGCTGCAAGAAGCCAGACTAGCACTTTGCTATCCCCCAAGTGTGAAAGCACCCTAAAATTCAATATTTCATGCAAACACCATGCAGGAAGACTGCAGGGGAAAGGAAAACTTGCCTTGGCTGGGGATAACCTTGCTTGCCAAGCCTGACAAGGAGGCGATGGCCACTGGCTGCAATGGGTATGAGCCATGCAAATGCCTTTGATTAGAAAACAAAAGCCAGGCTGGCCCAGGCTCTCAGAAATGAAGGATTATCATCGTTTGCTCTGGCATGTGAGCAGATGTGCTGAATTAGCAAAGCCAGGCTGGTGACAATGCCCTGACTGCAGCCAGGCCTCTTTATAAAAAGGCTGAACTTGGCTTTTCCGCTGTCGAGTTTGCACAGGGAAAATAACTTCTTGGTTTCACCACCAAGGTTTTGATGGGGAATATCGATCACCACTGCAACAGTGGAGATAGAAATGAGGCTGGTGGTTCTGAACCAGGAAAGCTGCTGCGGGGGACCACAAGGGAAATGAGATGTGTCAAGTCAACATAATTGCTGGCTCCTTTTGGGGTTTTCCCCCTTTGTGGGAGCAGAACTCCAGGGCGACACCCATTCCTTTCCCTGGTGTCAGGTTTGGGTTGATGCACAAGCAAGCATAGACAGGGTGCCACCCAACCTCAGTGGTGACCAAGGTGTTGGTGGCCTTGTGCCTCAGTTTTCCCTTCTGCTGCACAGGTAAAACCAACAGAGAGAGTTGTTCATACGGGAGCTTAGCAGAGCAGAGTCAACACTAGGGGAATAACGCCTGCCCCTACACATCCAAAAATGATCCCTAAAACCCAACTAAAATTAAAGGAGGAGATGATTCTCCTCTACTCTGCTTTTGGGACACCTCACCTGGATCCCTGTGTTCAGTTCTGGAGTCCTCAGTACAGCAAAGACATGGAGCTGTTGCAGCAAGTCCAGACAAGGACACAAAGATGATCTGAGGGCTGGAGCACCTCCAGTACAAGGACAGGCTGAGAGAGTTGGGGTTGTTCAGCCTAGAGAAAAGAAGGCTCCAGGGACACCTCAAAGCACCCTCCCTGTACCTGAAGGGGTCCTACAGAAAAGCTGGGGAGGTTCTCTTGATCAGGGAGCACAGGGACAGGATGAAGAGGGATGGTTTTCAGCTGAAAGAGGGGAGGTTTAGATGAGATCTTAGGAAGAAATATTTTCCTGTGAGGGTGCGTGGTCCTAGCCCAGGTTGCCCAAAGAACATCCACTGACAGCCTGAGAGCCAGAGCTAGCAGAGCCCTTGGTCTGGCTCCAAGACTCTCTGAAGGGAATGGAGAAGAGCAAGGGAAGCCCCATAATTGCTAGACAGCCCTTTGCAAGATCAGCCTGCCCTCTGGAGCAGGCCCTGCCTCTCTGTAAAACACTCAGGCTCTCTCAGCCCACCAGATTTGAAAACAAAAAAGAAAAGATGTTTCCCAGTAGGCGAAAATGAGTTTGCTTCTGGGAGGCAGGAATCACCTTTTCCTGGTAATTGTGAACAAAGAGCATCATTTACTAAATGCCTGTGAGGTGGTTAATTAGCAGAGAAGTGAGAATCTAGCAATTAAAAGGCATTTTTCCAACGATTCAGGAAGGCAGGGTCAAGAAATAGAAGCAGAGGAATAGAGGGAGCACTTGGTTTTGGCATCCAGTGGTGTGCAGGGACACAAAATAGCTCAGCCCCAGGTGCAGCCCTGGATCCACACCCCTCAAAAAAAAAAAAAAAAAAAAAAAAAGCAAAGGCATTGATTGCTTTCAGGTTGGAGAAACCATCTTCCACATAGTCCTTACACTGCACGGTTGCCCCATGCTTCAGTATCCCCATCAGCATCATTAACAGGTATGGATGTTGGGAAGATGATGCTGTTGGTGCTGCTCACAAATGAAAACCATCTACTTCAAGATGCCCCGTTGCTCTCCCTGTGAGCATGTCCAACCTCACTTTTCATCCCCCTGCTGAGGNGATTGCTTTCGGGTTGGAGAAACCATCTTCCACATAGTCCTTACACAGCACGGTTGCCCCATGCCTCAGTTTCCCCATCAGCATCATTAACAGGTATGGATGTTGGGAAGATGATGCTGTTGGTGCTGCTCACAAATGTAGTTCATCTACTTCAAGATGCCCCGTTGCTCTCCCTGTGAGCATGTCCAACCTCACTTTTCATCCCCCTGCTGAGGCCCCTGCTTGGGAACACAGATGCCACATCCCCTCCTGTTTGTCCTTAACAACCCCAGGTTGGCGTTATGACAGCAGATGGATTTCAGCAAAGCCCCGGCCCTCGGCACTACCAGGACCATCCGTATTTAACGGGTTATTTGCTTCCCTTTTCTGCTCTGCCACATTTCAGCATCTGCAAATATGTCCAGGCACTTACTTTTTATATCATTTTTCAGCTCGGTGACAAATATAGCAAAGAGCAGAAGAGCAACACCAACAATCTCTCCATTAACCGGTTTTTAATCCATTTAACACGGGTTGCGCAGGGCTGGTGCGGTGCTGGATTTTTATCAGGCTGGGATGCATGATTAAGTCAAATGCCTCACAGAAGTCAAAGTGCATTAAGTCAAGTTATCTTTATCAGCCATCCTTGCGATTTAATAAGAAAAATAGTCTTGAGGTTGCTTGGCAAGAGCAGGCTCCAGCATCGCTGCAGGTGGCAATAACCCTCCATCCTGCCTGCTCTGGGATTGAGAAACACGCATCATGCCCTTGACTTCATCCCACCTGTCATTTAGCAGCATGACTTTAGCATGTGGAGGGGATTTTAATACCCCTCAAGGGGAAAAGGAGTCTTGGAAAGGGCTCTCCTCTTACTCCATGCACCAGGGATTGCTGAACCAGAAGTCAAGAGTCAACCTGGTTGTTTTTTTTGGAATCAGTGATATGCCATGATGGCAGAAACAAATCATTTCATTAAAAAGAAAACAAACAAGGCAAGATGAAAGATCTTAGAAGTTCTTCCTTCACTTCCCCCAAGAGCAAAGGTTGGTCCAATACTCCCTGCACCCCTGAAACACCAATGCCCACATAATTTACTGACAGAAAAAGCTGCATAGTTGGCCACGACTAGGTTTTCCTAGATATCTGTCCCCTAGGATGAGACCTGGCTGGCAGGACCACTGCGACGGTAGATGCCCAAGCAACACCTAGATCCTGCTTCTTGGTCTATATGATCCACGTAGAAGGTACCACCTCCCTCCACACTCAGATTTGCAGGATCCTCATGGTAAGCAATATTGAGGATCCCTTAAGAAGGACTCAGGACATCATCTTTACTTGATTTAGGGGTAAACGTGGATGAAGACCCCTACTCTGAAGCAGGGAGCGGCACCTCCATGCATTGGGTCTGGAAGCTGGAAGGGACCCTGCTCCTAACAGGGATGATATCTGCATCTCACCATCTCCCTTATTTATCAGCAAGTTTACTCAGGGAAATCTAATCACCATTTTGGAGTTAATCCCTCCAAACAAATTCTTGCAAATCCTTTCATCCAGAAGTTTATTAATATTAGCTCCTTTCAAGCAGAAGTGAATTAAGTGCCTTTACCTCCCGTTTGGCTTTTTGTTCCTCTTCTCCTCGCTGCTGTTAACGGGAGCAATTCAATTAAGGAAGAAATGACTTCCCAATAAAAATCCTTCCTTGCCGCCTCCTTCCGCTCAAGGACTAATAACGTTTAATTGGGGAAATGAGCTCAGCCAGTGGTGCTGGTGGGGGTGAGGAGAGGCCCCTGGGGCTCTGAGCATGGGTACAGGGGCTTAACTCATCCCAGGGAAGGCAGATGCTTGACTGTGAAACCCCAGGAATGAAATGGAATGATTCAGCTTGGAAAAGATTTCTAAGCTCAGGCAGACCAGTCCTCAACACACCACCTCTGTACCAGCTAAACCATCTCTCAAAATTTCATGTCTACACACTTTTTTAACCCCTCCAGGGATGGAGACTCTACCACTGCCCTGGGCAGCCTCTGCCAGCGCTTCACCACTCTTCCCATAAAGAAATTTTTCCTTATATCCTCTCAAACCCTCCCCTGACACAACTTGAGGCCAATTCTTCTTGTCCTACCCCTTATTACTGGGGAGAAGAGACCAGCACCCACCTCACTACAACCTCCCTTCTGAGAGCCACGGAGCGCTATGAGGTCTCCCCTCAACCTCCTCTTCCTTAGACTAAACAACCCCAGGTACCTCAGCTGCTCATAAGACTTGTTCTCCATACCCTTCACCAGCTTTGTTGTCCTCCTCTGGACACATTCCAGCAGCGACCATGACTAGTCAGAGAAAGGTCTCCCAACCCCAACTGGTTGTCTCAGTGCCCAGCCTGCTTGGTCCATGGAGAGGAGAAGTCTTGAGGGCTGCACCAAACAGGGACCACAGACTACAGGCAAAGCCTGTCAGCTGCCCAGGCACTCATTTGTGCTCAAAAAGTCCCAAAACCTCATCTGTCTCAATACAAAACCAGAGGAATTACAGCAGGCAATGCTACAGGTCCACCAGGATACAGGTCTGAACAGCACCAGCAGAGCTGGTTGTGGTGGAGGGCTCAGAACCTGAATCCAGAACCATACAACCAGGAAAAAAAAAGGAATAAAAACAGCAACAAGGCTTGAAAGTAGAACAAGCTATGGGTGTAGCTTGCTCCTTGCACACAAAAGTGCAAGCCTCCTCCAAGAGGGGCTCCAAGAGGTCCAAGCCTGCCTTTGCAGACTCCATCTCCAAGCATCATGCTGCCGCAGGCACTGTCCCTGTCAAGCAGCACTGGAAGAGGAGGCTCATCGTGCCCGGGAAGTGGTGCTGCCCGTCAGCTCAGCTCCGTCACAAAGGCTACGGCATTTCCCAGCTGTCAGAAAGGATTTGTTCAGCACTGTGTGCTCCCTCCTCCACCTCCTGCGGTGACAGCTCTTCTCCTAAACCTGGCATGAGTCTGGGGAAGGAGGTTGCATCTCTCTATCCAGTCCAGACTCCTTCCGTGCATTTGGCTTTCATCCGTCTGCATCAGTGGCAGGGGGACACAACGGACCAAAGAGGCTCAGCCACAAGCTGAGGTGCTACATGCAGGCAGAAGACAGACATAGGCAGGGACAGGGAGGAGATCCAGGATACAGAACATGCTGTGGCCTGGGAGAGCTGTCTCAGGGAGGCACATTAAATACTAACTCCCATGACGCATGCCCATCATCTCCCCAGAGCTCCTACTGAAGTTGACAGGCTACCAGACCCCTCTTAGTGAAGTTGAGGGGCTACCAAACCCCATGACCCCCTCTATTTGATGTGTCCCACTTGCTGGCCAAGCTCTGCCTCTGCCATTCGTGCTCCAGCACAAGCTGAGACTCAAGAGATTGCACCACACCTTCACCAGGAGTGAAATTCTTTAATATTGAACTGATGTGAGAAAAAGTCATGGTGTGTGGTCTGGAATGATCTCTTAACATGCTCCAATTGCACATCACCCCAGGGCCTGTGTGAACCCAGCAACGGAGACCATCCTCATGCTCTTACTCACAATTTTCCATGGTTCTCCTTCCCAAATATCCGCTTCCTCAGCCTTCAATGTCATTTCCACAATGCCTTCCTGCCATGCCTGAGGATGCACTGAATGGCATCACTTGCCCTGAATGCCAGCAAGGAAGGGTGAGAGATGGGCACCCAGCCTCGCTAGTGGCCACATTCCAGCACCAAGAGAAGTGATAGAGCTTCTGAAGTGCTTGGGAATCCCTTCAGGAGAAAATGTGTCAGCAGCAGTTACCGTAATCAGTGAGACGGGTTTGTTGGGCAGAGGGTGGTTCAGATCAGGACAGATGCCAGTAGGTTTTTGACAAGGGCATTTCAGGCCAAGCAAAGTTCTGGGCCCAGTTGTGGGGCTGGTGGCCCTACACCCTTCCCAGGCGGCCTTTGGGCTGGCAGAGGGATGTAGATGGTACTGCCTGCAAGGAAAGGGCTATGGGATGCTCTGGCAGGGGTCATGTTACCTGGACTGACCTATCTTTATGCAGGAGGGAACTCAGAGCCACACAGCTTTGCCTCCAGATTAGTCTATCTTGTTGGCCAGTGACTGAGACTCTTCTCAGAGCTGCTGGTAAGCTTCCAAGACAGGGCTGCAGGGAGGACAGAGCTGCTTTTGAAAGAACATTTCCATATAGCAAAGTGGGTTGAACAAGCCAGTGATGAAGGAGGTTTCATTTCCTACCTCTGCCTCTTGAGATCCCTCAGGAGACACATCCACAGTGGTCACATCACCAGGACCTGCACCTGGGTCTCCTCCAGAAATACATTCCTTCCAGACTATTAAGACTAGACTTATCCACACACAGAGATGTCTCATCTTTCTCACATCAGGGTGGCTACACGCAGCCCGTGCCCCAGCAAGCCAGGTCTCACCTCAGCAGAGCTGAGGTAAGTTGAGCAAGCGTACTCATCCAGGCGTGTCCACATGGGGGTCATCACCTGAAGAACAGCAGAAGCTTAGGCCTAGTTACAGAATCAGAACATCCAGGAGTGAGAGAGACCCACAAGGATCATCAAGTCCAGCTCCTGCCCCTGCAAAGGACAACCCCAACATTCACACCATGTGTCTGAGGGACTGGCCAAACGCCTCTGGAACATTAGACTTAGCATCATGACTTAGCATGTTAGACTTAGCTCCCCAGGGAGCTGTTGAGTGCTCCACCACCCTCTGGGGAAAGAATCTTTCCCTGATATTTAACCTAACCCAACCCTGGTCCACCTTCCTGCCATTGCCTCCAGTGCTGTCCTTGGTCACCAGAGAGATGAGATCAGCACCTGCTTCTCCTTCCCTTGTAATGAAGCTTTAGACCATAATGAGGTCTCCCCTTAGTCTCCTCTTCTCCAGGCTCAGCAGACCAAGTGACTTCAGCTGCCCCTCATACTACTTCCCTTCTAAACTTCCAACCAGCTTTGTGGCCTCCTCTGGACACTCCCCAGTAGCTTTACTTCAAGTATAGGCTGGAATCCTTGGGTAAGGTAGTAAAGGGACCACCCCCACACACCTCCTGAGGATGGAAATGGTGAAAAAAGCCCCA
>WAAB01005890.1:37151-216844 GCA_013389865.1 Piaya cayana
CCTGCTGGCCACGCCGTTTCTGATCCAAGCCAAGATGCCATTGGCCTTCTTGGCCACTTGGGCCAACTCAAATATCCTGTCATAATCAGCTGGTTACAATACCCCCTTTGAAATGTCATTAACAGTGAGCAAGAGGCAAGCTCCATCCAGTTAATGGAACACAGGGTGGCTTGCTCTGAACATACAGGTTTCCATGTCTGGGCATAGAGAGGACCTTGTGCTCAGCAACCTCAGAGCACAACACTGAAAGTGGCAGCAGAAGAGACTCTCCAACAGGGAAATAGCAATTCAGTTCACTGTGCTAACAGCCACTGGTTTCGTTAGCAAGCTGCAGCACCCTAAATCATGACAAGAAAGAAAAAAACCCTCTGCTTTGATTTAGCTTGGTGAATATCTAAGCTGTACATAGAGATGTACTGTAAAGGAGGAATTTGAAGGTCATTTAGTGAGGACAGCTCCATAAATCCAGTTCCCTTTCCCCCTCTTGCTTTAAGTTTAAAAGCCTAGGAAAAGGCAAGTTCAAGATATACCCAGATGCTCATAGCATGACTTCACTGCCTGCAGGAGTTGTCCTTGATGTGGGGGCTCCAGGCAATCATTCACCCACATCCACTCCATGAACACCACTCATCTCAGTCCAGGTAGGAGTTTCTCCATTGCTGACAACTCAATCACTACATCCCTAGTCCTCTGAACTGAATTCAACCAGTCTCTGTAGACATTAATGCTTTCAGGAGCTGACTAAATCCAGAACTATGCTTCACAGAGGTCTTTAGGCAAGAGAGAGGGTGTCAGGTGACTTAAAATTGCATAAAGGCACCAGCTGCTTGGATGTAGTGGAGTATCTTGACATAGCAGGTGACTTCACTTGAGCTGGGACTCTAGAGGACAGCCAAGGAGCTCCCCCACTCATAACCACACAGTATTGTGGGTGTACTCATACCCAATTCCTGGCTCCATCCTCCTAGGATAAAGGTTAACCTAATGACACAAGCATAGGGAGATCACATCACAAGGTTAGACACAGGCTGATGTTCAAGCCAAGAGCAGACTCCGATGTCCTGGCTCCACCATAGACTTGGCAGGCAAGTAGGCATCTCTGCACCTCTAGCCCAGATTCCCAGCTCAAAGAGACCATGGGGGCCACCACATGGTCCTGCTGTTTCTTTCAGCAAGAGCTGTGCCTTGCAAAACCACATCAGCTGTCACCAGCAGTGCTTGCTCCAGGGCATCCCATGCCAGGTGGCTCCACACTGTGCCAGTCCCCAGTGTCACTCCGCACTCCTCCCTGCTGAGGCCAAGGACCTTTACAAATAAATAATGTTCCACTCCAATCTGTTGGAACAAGCTGGCCTCTTCAATGCCACCGGGGAGGGCAGCAGATGAAAGGGTCGAGGGACCACATGGAAAACACCTGTCCATTGGCCAGAAATGCTTGTAAAAAGTAAACAGGCTGCCTCAGCACTCGAAGAAAAAAAAAATGGAATTAGGAAATGTGACATTGCATCTAGCAGTGGGGCAAAGAGCATCAGCTTCCAAAACATTGTCGTAGCCCTGAGAGAGGCACCAAGGACCCCAGAGCCTCATATGAAAGACATGAAGACCTCAAAGGGTGGTGGCCAGGGATGAGGGACTGGTTTCACCTGAGAGAGGACCGGGTCAGGCACCAGGAGAAGTTCACCTCTGCTACAAGAGGAAGCATTCGCTTGCTGGCAGCTTGAGACAGGGCAGGTGCTTGTTTGGCTGCACTCAGACAGCTTCGCAGCCATCCTCAGGGGTGTTAAACCCCTTCATTTCCCCAGCAAGAGCATCACTTAAACACAAGCTACAGCAGAGCCACAAGTGGGCTCTAGAGCTAATGCACGAATTATATTTCAAAAGCTCTTCTGCCTAGCACTGGCTGTGAAATACAGGAAAATTGCTGTAATAAAAAGCCATCCTCTCCAGATGGGAAAGGTGATGAGGAGGGCGGGGGGAGCAGGGGGTTTGCTGTGAGGCCAGCAGCAGGGCAGTCTTTTGGGATGGGATTATATAGCACCCTTCATCTCTAAGGACAGGATGATGCCCCTCAAACAGCCAGCCAGGGGAAGATTTTTTCCTAGGACTGCTGACACATGAGGATACAAACCCTGGGCTGGATCAGAAGGAGCCAAGGGTGAGGAACTCATGCTATAAAACAGTGTTCAGGTCCAGTTCCTCTACCAAAAGCCTCTATGGTGGGTTCTGAGGCATCATTCCCGAGGCACAGTGACCACAGTTTCCTCTTCAGAATCTTTCTTTTTTAGGTTTTCTAAACCTGAGGGTAAGCATCCGATGATGTGGGTCATCCTTAAGGCTCTATAGCCACTGCTGGAATATGCTGCCCAGGGAGGTGGTTGATTCGCCTTCCCTGGAGGTGTTTAAGGACCTCATCCACCCGTAACTGAGGGACATGGTTTAATGTTTTGTGGGAGTGGTTGGACTCGATGATCCAGTGGGTCTCTTCCAACCCGGTGATTCTGTGATCTGCTGTCAGTAACAAACCAGCACCAGGCCCAGAACGACCAAGTCTAAGAGAAGAAAATCTGCTGCTGTGCCCTTCATGCTGAACCCAGAGCAGGGTTGTCCTAACGGATCGTGTTTAAATGAAAATGACTGTTCATAAAAATTACTAGAACAGTAATTTCCAAGAATAAAGAACACTGCTAGTAACACTCAGCTTCCACTTTTCACAACAGGCAGCAAAACCAGCTTGAAACAAGCTGTTCCAGACAGGAGCCAACAAGGGGAGACACCTCAAGCGCTTGCCCTTGCGTGGCCATGACAACTCACTTCTGACCACCAAGCCCAATCACAGAAGATACAAACCACACAGTCCTTCTACATCTTAGTCTGCAGCAGCATCACCCCAGAGGCAGCCCTAGGGAGAACTAGTAGAAGAAATCAAGCTGGGGGACCAGTAATGTCAACAGGCACCCCAGGCTGGCACCCACAAAGGTCACTTTGTAGTCTGTGGGCAGTTACTGGATTTCAGGGACCTGTCCCCCATGCCGATAACACACCTGTCCTCAGCAGCTGGTTACATGGTCCTGTTTGCCATCATTGGCCAAAAAAAACCCTACAAGCCCATCTTCTGGAATGCTGCTATTGCTCAGGAGGAACTCAGTGCAGCTCCCCCCTCACACAAGGTTGAGGCATCACCCTCTGACCTGCGATTTGATAAGATCAGGCAGATTCTCATTTGGGGTCTTTTCAGCCCAGAAGTGGACACAGCACTGTACAAAGTGTCAGGACAATCATTAACTAGGGATAAATGGGAGCAACTCCTGGAAGAAGCTGGTGAAGGGGCTGGAAAACAGGCCTGATGAGGAATGGCTGAGAGAGCTGGGGGTGTTTAGCCTGGAGAAGAGGAGGCTGAGGGGAGACCTCATTGCTCTCTATAACTACCTGAAAGGAGGTTGTGGAGAGGAGGGAGCTGGGCTCTTCTCCCAAGTGACACGGGACAGGACAAGAGGGAATGGCCTCAAGCTTTGGTGAGGTTCAGGCTGAACATTAGGAAAAAATTTTCATGGAAAGGGTGACTGGGCACTGGCAGAGGCTGCCCAGGGAGGTGGTTGAGTCACCTTCCCTGGAAGTGATGGGCATGGTTTAGTGATTGATGGGAATGGTTGGACTCAACGATCTGGTGGGTCTTTTCCAACCTGGCGATTCTATGATTAAGAAAAGCAGGTCTGGAGCTGGCTCCCAGGCAGCCTCAACCATCCACCCACTCAGAGTTGGAGATAGGACACAGGAGCACCCCAAACAACCTCAGAGTCCCCATATTCACTTTATTTTGTGCCCACAGGCCATGCTCTGCTCTGCACACAGAAGCCACTGCTGCAAGAGACCAAAAGCAGTTCCCTACACCGACTGCTGCTGCTTCCAGCAAAGCAGCGTTTAAGGGGAGGATCAAACAGCATCATCAGTGTTAACCAGAAAGCCCACGCTCCTCTCCATCCTGCTCTCGGCTCCCGTTGCTGTGCAACCCCACTGGTTTGGGGATTGCTTTGCAATCGTGGCTGAGCGGTATTAGGAGGATGCAGAAGGCAGCTGCAGCGGCTCTCCCACTCCTAGCACCTTCCCAGCAGAGGAGCCCCAACCCCTTCTGCTACCCCCCAATACCTGGGGTGCCTCCAACCACACCCTTGTAGCATTCAGAGACCATGCTGGGATCCTCACCCCTGAATCCAAAAGAGGCTGGAAAACATAACAAGGATGGACTCCGAGGATGCAGAAGCAACCCAAAGTTTTGCCTAAGCCTCCTAAGACTCAAGGGGTGGAGGAGAGCAACTCAACCCAGCCTTGGCAAGACAGCTGCTCAGCTTTGAGAACACTGAAGACCCCTCCAAAGGCAAATCCACCTTCTGCTCAGCTCCACAGGGTGCAAGATCAAGTCAGCTCTTCAACTCATGGGTTAAGGCAGGGCCACTAGGAGAACATGGATAAATGCTGCATGACTTCACGCAGGGGGAAGAGCCCTGGTGAATAAAGCCCTTGGGGAGCCCAGGCAGGTATTAACCACATCCAGCAAACCCACTCATACAGCAAAAGTATCAGGCAAGCATCTCGTCTGCCCCAGTAAACACCCTGGGCACAGAAAATGATAAAGTTTTCCTGGAAGAGGGAAAATATTCAAAGCTGCTTTAATTTCCTGGTGGATCCTCCAACCCAGCTCATACTTCCAAAGTCATTAGCTGCCATCCGATTCTTCCCTGACAGCAGGATCACTAATTTTGCACATCCCAAAATAATATTTGCCAAGTAGCACTCCTCGCTATGATGAAAACAATACTGAGCACTAAAAATATACGGCTCTTGGGGGAATCCTGCCTGCCCAACACAACAAACTATACAAGACACATCAAGGAGGAGCTTCTTTCCAATTAAAGGAAAAGCAGGTCTATGCTCTGCAATGAGGAGACCAGGAGAAATGAAAGGCAATGAGGGGAAAACTGAGGATGAGGGAGAGAAAACAAGCGGTGAAAGAGGTTTCCTCAAGCATGATACCTGTGATGGGAGAGCCAGGGCTGGGCAAGGGACAGCAGACATCTACTAGTGATTAAGCCCAATACTTGGAGATGATCCCAGATGTCATCAGTACCTTTCTCGTATTGCTCCTGCCAGCAAGAGCTCCTGTCACCGGTCAAATCATCTTCTCAAATAGGTTACACTACTAATAGCTCCTGCCAGCTAACGGATAAAATATCTGTGTGTAAGCGGTTCGTTATTCGAGCAGCCCCTGTGGCTGGATACAATTCATCAAGGCAAATATTTGCATTTTTATTCCATTAACTAGCAAATGAATTGTCAGGCAACACCCGCTCCCAGTCCTCTGCAGCGAGGAATTGTCCCCAAGAGCATCTCTCCATCACGGTGGCTTTACGTGTTTGCCAATCAATCTGTCCTTGTTACATTTTCTCCCCATTTCCAATCTAAATATATTCCTGACTGGGTTCCCCCTACTTGTTCTTGTGCCAATATGGACTTTTAACTTAACCTCTCCCGCCTGCCTGGGTCCTCTTTGCCCTCAAGGCATCGCTCGATGCCCACACGCTGCAGATACTCCTTGGAGCCAACATTGTGGTATTTCTAGGTCGATGCAACCCAAGAGCTGCCAAACCCCACGTCCTTCCCCAGCTAAGTAATTAATAATCACTTCTCTGATCCTATGATTAGCATGGCCAGCAGCCAAGGTCACACCACAGAGCACTTCACGGAGATCAGTCTCTGATGGATGCCCCGTCACCTTCTACAGTCTAGACAAGAGCAAGGCCCTTCTTGGTAGATCATGGGGCAGGTCCCTGCAGAGCAGCCCCAAACATGAGCCGTGGTTTTGAACTCAGTCTGCTCACTGCTCTCTTTGATCTCCCCTTCATTAGTCTTTCTCCTTTGCTTTCAAACATAATTAATATTTCCCTGATCAAAAGCTACAGTGCAAGGAGAGCTTTAACAACTCTTGTTTCGCTGCGTGTTCCCATTAAAGGGGGGCTCAGGCAGAGAGGAGGAATGAGACCTAATTTGGAGCCTCAAAATTGCAGCAGTTACCCCTCCCTCTGCCCCATCCCCAGGACCATCAGCAGAGTCAGAGTACATCATACCTCGCTTCTACCCAGCACCCAGCGACCCAAACACAGTTTCTCTAGGGTACTTGGGATCTACATGATGGCTGCATGGGGTCTTGTCAAACACCCATCCAACCCATCAGCAGTGCCTAGAGGAGGAGAAGACCAGGGCAGGGATATTTATCTCAGCTGTCACCCCACACCTGAGCCAGAGGAACATACCTTCCATAACACTCACTGGGTTTCCACATCTAGCCCTGACCTACCCCTAATTCTTATCACTCAGCAAACTCAAGGTCAAGCTTGGAGAAATCCTAGCGCCCTCCCCAAACCCTCACAACAGCCTTGCTACTTGGCTACTCAATCCACATTCAGATAATGCAAGAGCTGCATGATCAAAAGCCCTTGGTTGAACATCCTCTTCTGCCGCAACCCCCCAGCAGATTCCCTACAAGGTCCTAATCAGCTCATGGAGATGTGGAAAACAGCCACAATTGCCAAGATCAGAGGGAAGAGTGCAGGGCAGGAGGTGGCTTCTGAGAAGAGGGAGAGTTTTGGGCACCCACAAAGCCCTGGTTGATCCCTCTCTCCCAGCGCTGACCCTTTGTGGACTGGTAGATGTTGCTTGTAAGGACCACAAAGCATTCTTGCACGTCATCAAAGCGCGTCTCTTGTGCCAGCCACTTGCCTCTCAGACCAAATCCACGCACCCAGAACAAGCCAGAGCTGAGCTGCAGCCCAGCACACCAAGAGAAAGCTGCTAATCCAACCCCAGCCTATACTGTGCACCAAGGGTCTCCAGAGCCCCAGCTCCTCTCTGCACAGGGCAAAACACCATTTCCTTCAGCAAGCTGGGAAAGAGATGCTGATATTACATTTTCATCTCTCAGTGAGCACTTTTCAGTTTTGCTGAGAGGCAAAAAATCCCAAACCACCATGCAAAGCGTGTTCATCCCTGGCCAGAAACACCTTCCCCGGAGACATCTGAATTGTGATAAAAGCACATTGTCCACACACAGCATTCCTGGTCGTAGCATCCTCTCCCCTCCTGCTTCCCCTGTGACTCAAAGACAGAAGGAAACAAAAGATATTTTTTACATCAAGGTCTGCCTTTTGGGCTCACTAGGGCTCTACCAGCATGCTTGTGTCCTAGCCCTTGCAACAGCCGGGATGGCAGCATGTCCCACGCAGGGTCCCACCGACACAGGAGCCAAATGTCACTACACCCAGGTGACATTACCCAGCAGGCACATCCAAGGGGTTGGCTTTGCTCCCTGGCACTGTCAGCCTGACCAGACCTTGCAAAGTCACATAAGGTGACAATTTTCCAAAGAATTTAACTCATCCTGATAAAAAGCTGGCTAAAAAAATCCTCCTGTCTGTACATATCCCTGCTGGGAAACACATTTCTGGGGGGAACAGGCTGTTTTAACTGGCCTTTTCCAAGGGGGAAGGAAAGGGAACAAGCTCCTTCCCAAGCTAGGAACCACATGAGATTATTTCCTTTGAAAAGGCATTTGATCAGGCTCTATTTTTTTATTTGTGCTGCAGCAGTCACAATGACACGTATCTGTTCAAAGGCAAACAGAGAACACAACACTGATCTACTCGGACAACCTCAACTGCTCCCCCACCATTATCACGGCTCAGCTTTCCTCTCACCAAAACCACCAGCTTTTATTCCACTTGCAAACAAGGGAACCGAGCAGTCAAGCATCCTGCGATGCTGAACCCTGGCAGCCCTCAGGCATTTGGGGAATGAGCCTCTGCCCCCAAAACATGGATTTTTGTTTCTTTTTTCCTCCTTTTCATCCTCACAGCAAGCAGGAGAAGGATGCACGCTTCAGGGTAGAGAAAAGGAAAAGCCTGAAGCTTCTCAGGTCAGAGAAGCTACAAAAGAAGTCTCATTTCAAGATGTTGTCACATCATCTCCTTTGACATGTGCTGCTGCAGACATAAATCACAATCCCCTCCATTTGAGTCCTAGCGATAGAACAAGAGGAATGACTTAAAATTGGAAGGGGGAAGATTTAGATTAGACATTAAGAAGAAACTTTTCAGGATGAGTAATTGTCCAGAGACCTGGTGGTTGCCCCATCCCTAAAGGTGTTCAAGGCCAGGTTGGATGGAGCTCTGAGCAACCTGATCCAGTGCGAGGTGTCCCTGTGCATGGCAGGGGGTTTAGAACTGAACGGGCTTTTAGGTCTCTTCCAACTCAACCAATTCTATTTTATTTTCTCTGCCTTAGTCTTGTGCTGACAACATAAGAGGGTGGAAGTGGGGTGATCTTCCACCTGAGAGGTGTCTCCTGTGGAGCTGCCTGCCCAGCCCCCGGAGCTCCCATGGCTGGGGAAAGGGCATTGTCCTCCTATGCAGCACAGATGGACCTTGAGAGGGCACATTTCCTCAACGGTAAAGTGGTTGAGAGTAATTTTGAGTTGTTATTTGGTGTTAATAGAATGGATTTTAAGCAGTAGAAGACATTTACTGCTGGCAGCTTGAGCTTAGGCAGTTGAGAAACAATTGGACCATGTATGGTCTGGGCTCTGAACTATGAACTATGGTGTCACACCCTAAGGGATGCAAGCACAGACCAATTAAAGTCCCCTGTTGTCCTAATCCTGTGCTTGCAAAAGGGCTGAGTGCAGGTTCTGGCTGCTCAGTTGCATTTGTTGTCCCCTGACACGGATCTCAGCATTGCTTGAGGATGAAGTTTGAACAAGCAGAGGTGGGAGCAGGACCAAACTGCCCTGGGTTGTAGCATGCACCGAGCATCCTCTCTGCTCTGTTTTTTAACCTGGGGAAAAGCTGGAGGGTCTCTTTGTCCAGGAGTACAGGGATAGGATGAGAGGGAATAGTTTTAAGTTGAAAGAAGGGAGATTGAGACAACATCTTAGGAAGAAAGACTTTTCCTGTGAGGGTGGGGAGGCTCTGACCTACGCAAATCAGAGCCTGCAGCAGGCTGGAAAAATTCATCCAGCTCTGAACACCATCAGAAAGCATTAAGGAAAAGACATATATAATGTCTCTGGACAGAGAAAAACCTGTAAAGGTTTGTATTTTTATGCACTCTGCAACAGAATCTAGGAAACACTGAAACAAGCAGATTGAGCATGGGAAGAGCATCCCACATGCAGAATTACTGCATGGAGAGACATGGGAACAACAGTGTCCTGGAGACATCTCTCAAGCTCTGGCCTCCAGGGGTGCCACAGCAGCAGGAAGGATAGCTCGTCCTCTGAGCTCCCATCTCTGTTGCTCTCCCACCTTCTTTGTGGGAAAGAAATTTGAGGGAGCTTAGCCACAATATCCACACAGTGAAAACTGGGATGGTTTTGTGGCACATATCCAGTCTGCTGGATTTGCAAAGTAACCGTACACACATTCTAGGTGCACCAGGGAGCACAGAAGTGTTGCTGATCCAGGCATCAGGATCCAACAAGAAACTGTGGTGCTTCTGCTCCTACAACTACAGCATCCTTGGGGTTTCTAGCTGGGCAGGTAGGATGTGCCTCCAGTAGAACCAGCCCTCCTGCCCAATCCCAGCACCTTTTCTCCCTTCCTACAGCTGGTGGAGTGGGGGATCAGGTGGGAGAACAAGGGAAGGAAACCCCAGTGAGGTGGCAACCTGCAGCCACACCAGCCATAAAGAACCTCACCCCACCTGGCTCCAGGCAGCACTCAAACCCCACAAGAGGATGAATATCCCCTTTGGTTCCCAGGTTACCCTCTTTCAGGGGATGCAATGCTCTGAGGAGAGGATCTCACACCAAGATGCAGGGTTCACACTTAGCCCTGGGGGTTTGTGGGGTGCTGTGCTTCTTGAGCGTAACAAGGTTGGACTCAATGATCTGGTGGGTCTCTTCCAACCCGGTTATTCTATAATTCAAAGAGATAGTAGAGGAAATAGCCCTCAGTTGTGCCAGGGGATGCTTAGACTGGACATCATGAAAATTATCTTCACCAAAAGGGTCCTCGGGCCCTGGCAGAGTCTCCATCCCTGCAAGCACCTAAAAGACAGGTGGATGAGGTGTTTAGGGATGTGGCTTAGTAGTGGACAGGTACAGTTGGACTCCATCTCCAAGGTCTTTTCCAACCAAATGATTCTGTGATTCAAACAGAACAGAAAGCTGCCCAACCACATCTTCAAAGCCTCAATATGTGCTGGAAGGGTACAGCCCAGAACTGTCACAAGGCACCCACCCACCTTGTAGTCACAAGCTACACACACAAGGGTTAATTTTGTCTGCATGGGGAGAGCTGGGGATTTCCTATTACTGTGCAGAAAGGGAGCAGATACACAGGATCAGGATGGAGAACGCATCCTCCCAAAGCACCAGAAGCCCTGCAGTGCACCAGCAGCTCATCACCCCCACAGCCGAAACTCAACCACAACTTGGTGATCTGAGCATACACGTGTGCAATTTTACATCCATCCACCACGAGTGAGAGTTCGGATGCTCTAACAACACGTCCCCACCTCACCCAAACACACAGCACCCTCCCTCACTCCTGCCCACGCACTCATAAAGCTGTTTAAACAAACCATCCCGGTTTCCCTATGAGCTTTAAGGGAAGCAATATATATATATTGCAGCTACATCCATACTTAAGCACTTGGCTCTTACCAAAGAGAGGAAGCCAGGCAGAGTGATGGGTAATCCAAACCTTGTAGCAAACATCTGAGTCAGAAAGGTTGAACCCCTGTAACTGAAGTGATGCCTTCTAAAGTTTCAGGCATGGCACACGCATCTCACCATCCTCTTTGAAGCAAAGAGGGTTTCAAGAAAATTTGTCTAATCCTTTCCAAGTTATGAAGGCTTAAATCCTTTGCATTAGAATCAAGTGTATTCCAGCTCACGAGGAGGAACAGATCCTCTCTAAGGGCGCTGAGAAAAGCGGAGTCAAGCATGCANCCAGGAGTACAGGGATAGGATGAGAGGGAATAGTTTTAAGTTGAAAGAAGGGAGATTGAGACAACATCTTAGGAAGAAAGACTTTTCCTGTGAGGGTGGGGAGGCTCTGACCTACGCAAATCAGAGCCTGCAGCAGGCTGGAAAAATTCATCCAGCTCTGAACACCATCAGAAAGCATTAAGGAAAAGACATATATAATGTCTCTGGACAGAGAAAAACCTGTAAAGGTTTGTATTTTTATGCACTCTGCAACAGAATCTAGGAAACACTGAAACAAGCAGATTGAGCATGGGAAGAGCATCCCACATGCAGAATTACTGCATGGAGAGACATGGGAACAACAGTGTCCTGGAGACATCTCTCAAGCTCTGGCCTCCAGGGGTGCCACAGCAGCAGGAAGGATAGCTCGTCCTCTGAGCTCCCATCTCTGTTGCTCTCCCACCTTCTTTGTGGGAAAGAAATTTGAGGGAGCTTAGCCACAATATCCACACAGTGAAAACTGGGATGGTTTTGTGGCACATATCCAGTCTGCTGGATTTGCAAAGTAACCGTACACACATTCTAGGTGCACCAGGGAGCACAGAAGTGTTGCTGATCCAGGCATCAGGATCCAACAAGAAACTGTGGTGCTTCTGCTCCTACAACTACAGCATCCTTGGGGTTTCTAGCTGGGCAGGTAGGATGTGCCTCCAGTAGAACCAGCCCTCCTGCCCAATCCCAGCACCTTTTCTCCCTTCCTACAGCTGGTGGAGTGGGGGATCAGGTGGGAGAACAAGGGAAGGAAACCCCAGTGAGGTGGCAACCTGCAGCCACACCAGCCATAAAGAACCTCACCCCACCTGGCTCCAGGCAGCACTCAAACCCCACAAGAGGATGAATATCCCCTTTGGTTCCCAGGTTACCCTCTTTCAGGGGATGCAATGCTCTGAGGAGAGGATCTCACACCAAGATGCAGGGTTCACACTTAGCCCTGGGGGTTTGTGGGGTGCTGTGCTTCTTGAGCGTAACAAGGTTGGACTCAATGATCTGGTGGGTCTCTTCCAACCCGGTTATTCTATAATTCAAAGAGATAGTAGAGGAAATAGCCCTCAGTTGTGCCAGGGGATGCTTAGACTGGACATCATGAAAATTATCTTCACCAAAAGGGTCCTCGGGCCCTGGCAGAGTCTCCATCCCTGCAAGCACCTAAAAGACAGGTGGATGAGGTGTTTAGGGATGTGGCTTAGTAGTGGACAGGTACAGTTGGACTCCATCTCCAAGGTCTTTTCCAACCAAATGATTCTGTGATTCAAACAGAACAGAAAGCTGCCCAACCACATCTTCAAAGCCTCAATATGTGCTGGAAGGGCACAGCCCAGAACTGTCACAAGGCACCCACCCACCTTGTAGTCACAAGCTACACACACAAGGGTTAATTTTGTCTGCATGGGGAGAGCTGGGGATTTCCAATTGCTGTGCAGAAAGGGAGCAGATACACAGGATCAGGGTGGAGAACGTATCCTCCCAAAGCACCAGAAGCCCTGCAGTGCACCAGCAGCTCATCACCCCCACAGCCAAAACTCAACCACAACCAAAACTTGGTGATCTGAGCATACACGTGTGCAATTTTACATCCATCCACCACGAGTGAGAGTTCGGATGCTCTAACAACACGTCCCCACCTCACCCAAACACACAGCACCCTCCCTCACTCCTGCCCACGCACTCATAAAGCTGTTTAAACAAACCATCCCGGTTTCCCTATGAGCTTTAAGGGAAGCAATATATATATATTGCAGCTACATCCATACTTAAGCACTTGGCTCTTACCAAAGAGAGGAAGCCAGGCAGAGTGATGGGTAATCCAAACCTTGTAGCAAACATCTGAGTCAGAAAGGTTGAACCCCTGTAACTGAAGTGATGCCTTCTAAAGTTTCAGGCATGGCACACGCATCTCACCATCCTCTTTGAAGCAAAGAGGGTTTCAAGAAAATTTGTCTAATCCTTTCCAAGTTATGAAGGCTTAAATCCTTTGCATTAGAATCAAGTGTATTCCAGCTCACGAGGAGGAACAGATCCTCTCTAAGGGCGCTGAGAAAAGCGGAGTCAAGCATGCATGGGGTAAGGAGCACTTTTTCACGGCATCCTAGCCACATCCCATCCCTTACAGGGCATTTCAGCAAAGCAATAAATCAGTCACAGAATTATTTATGCCTATTTTCCCCCCAAAGCTCAGAAGCAGCCAGCTGTATTTTGTTCATCCTGTCCCAAAAGGCTCCTAACAAAGAGGAGACCAAAGCTGGAACATGTGCCAGCTGATTTTGAAAGCTATGAATGCGAGGAAGCAGCTGGGAAGTCCCCAGGCAGACACAGCCTATTGGGATGCCCTATGCCCTGCAGGGTCTCCGTTTCTTCTTGGAGAGGTTCAAGATGCAGGAAGAAGAGGGAGAAGAGGCTTGCACATCATTCTGACCAGCTTTCAGCATCATCTACACCTGCTCCCTGCCCCAACCTTTCCTCCACAGGCAGTGCTGGAAAAAAAGGTTTTGAGACAGAATACAACTGTTGCGCAGCCCCATAAACCCTCCCAGGCTTATCAGCAGAGCACTTAAATTCCTCCTTCACACCATTCACGGAGAGCATGTGTCCTCAAGCAGCTCACCTGGCCCAAGGGACACCAGATTTTGCATTTAAACTAACAAACAAGGAGTAGAAGTGTAGGGTAACCACAGCCACATGAGAACCAACTCTCAATAGCAGATGGTAGGATGGACCTGCAGTAAACCCAGGGCAAAGAGAGCAGAGCAAGGCAAAAGGGAGGGACATTTACAGGTCATTTTCTCATTTCCCAGTAAAGAATCCCAAACTTCTACGAAGCCTTTCCACCAGCCTGATGGACGGGCCGCTCCTTGCCAAGCACAACACAACCCTGCCTGCACCTCCCAAAATTTTTTCCAATGGGCCAAGAAGTTCACCACAGACCTTGCCCAATAGCATCCCACCAGGGCAGGGGACACCAAAACAAACACTTCTTAATAGAAAGAGGAAAGGAAACATCAGTCTGATGAGGAATAGAAAAAGAAAAAAATAAAAGAAGCAAGGTAAAACTACTAGAAGCCAATTCAAAGTCAGCTCCTCAAGGTTTGAAGGAACCCTGCCTTAATTTAATCAACTGTGAAAACCCATTTAGCATCTTGAAGTCCATTATAAATATTTATCTGGAGGGTATTTTATGCAAAACTGCCACTGTGACTTAAAAGCTGCTGCAAAACATCAACAGTCACATTGAAACTCCCCTCTTGTGGCAGTCACCTGGTGGGTTTAGCGAAGGTGGCAGCGGGAGGTGACCCAAGGGAAGGGACAAGCAATGCAAGAAGCCACTTGCCAGCTTTGGAGGAATGAATTTCCGAGCAATGCTTGGTCTCAACCCTGGGTTTCCAGCCTGGTTGCACCCACGGGTCCCCACAGCACAGTGTGGGGTGATGCACAAACCCTGCAGCATCAAAAGGTGCAAGGACGGGGCTTTCCCAGGGTCATAGCCTAAATCCACTCAGGGTGCAGGAGTCCCTTTCTCCTCCCCACCAGCTCATGGAGGATTTTAGGGGTAATTCTTAACTTCCCCACCCCCTCAGAAGCACCATGGTTGTTTATTTAACAAGCCCTAGCTCTACCACAGCAGGGAATTAGAAGGCAAGCAGCTCTCCACTGTGGCCTCTGATTAACGAAATACATTATTAGCATCCCAAAGTAAGCTTTGCCAGAGCCTATAAATACAAGCCAGCAGTGACTCAGCAAAGCTGTAGCTATCCCCTCCCACCTCCCCCAATTTCCCAGGTAGTTGTATCTTGGGGTGTGCATGTGTGCACAGTCCTGGCTCCAGGGATGCTGCTCAGGTCGTCATGGAAACCCAACGCTGCTGAAGTCATCCCAGAGAATCCTGCAATAAATTTCCTCCTCAGTCTAGCCAGGGATGCCCCAAACAGACATAGGCCAGGCTGTGGCATAGATTAGCATTCCAGGAAGGAAGGAAATTGGGATTTGACAGTTTCTAAGCTATATCTGGATTTCAAAGCCATACAGACAACAAGGAATCAGAGATTTGTGGAATGGGTTGGGTTAGAATGGATGTCTAATCCCATCCTGTTCCAACCCCCTGCCATGGGCAGGGACACCTCCCACAGTATCAGGTGGCTCCAAGCTCCATCCAATCTGGCCTCCAACACCTCCAGGGATGGGGCAGCCACCATTGCTCTGGGCAACCTGGGCATCCCCACCCTCACAGAAAAACATTTATTCCTAAGACCTCACCTCAAACTCCTCTCTCTCAGTTTAAACCTGTTCATCCTCATCCTATCCCTGCACTCCCTGACCAAGAGCCCCTCTCCAGTTTTCCTGGAGCCCCTTTCAGCACTGGATGCTGCTGTAAGGTCTCCCCAGAGCCTTCTCTTCTCCAAGCTGAAGAAGCCCAGCTCTCCCAGCCTGTCTTCATATAGTTGCTCCAGCCATCAGATCACCCAGGGCAGAGTGTCATGCTTTATATTTTTTTAAGCAGCAAGTTTACCTTGGAATGAGCAATCGAGGGATATGACAGGAAAATATACCTTATAACAGCAGAGGGGTTGGGACTGGATGAACTTTAAGGTCCCTTCAAAGTCAAACCATTCGATGATGATGCTACAGTGTTTTCCCACCACTTTGGGCAGCTCTGTCCACCAATTAATCCTGCCTTGTAAGCAAGCAAATTTATACATCTACTCCCAAAAAATATCAACACCAGCAGCACTGGGACTTCTAGCAGCCTTTCATACATCACATTAATGGAATCACCCAGCCCCAAGGCACAAAACCCTTTGGTTGTTACCCAGCTTACATCCAGTTCCATTGCAAATTCACCATGATAAACAGGGCCCTGGAGCAGAAGCAGGCAAGGTTTTCCAGGGAAGAAAAAAATAACCAAAACCCCACCATCCTCAGCCCAATAAAACCCCACAGAATGCTTGGCAACCCCCAATTTTCCGTGCCTTTGTCCAAGTTTCAAAGAGCTGTTTGTGCCTAGAGGATGCCAGCGCTGTTTTGCTGCAGCATTTAAACAAGCGGCCACCACAGAAAAGGAGATTTGCATTCAGAAAGTCCCTGTGATTTTGCTTTTCCATTCCTATTGCAGGAAAAAAAAAAAAGAAGATTTAGTTGAAAAGCAATTTTGACAGAAATTTCTGTTTTGGCTAACCGGCAAATCACAACTGGAACACCACAGGATGGCTCAAACCCTCCTAGAGCAGACACCACAGAAATGAGCGCTGCTGGGCGAGACAGGAGCTGTAATTAATATTACTCCATTAATATGATGTTTCCAGGTAGGTGTCAGCAGCTTGATTTGTGAAATAAGAGGGAGACAGCAGCATTTGTCCCCCATCTTAAGCTGTGCCCCAGAAGCAGCCACATCCCCGTGCCCACAGCTGACTCTGCATCACCCCACTCACCACATCACTGCCCTCCAAGGCCAGAGGTCCTCCTGATTAATTATTTACCATTGCACACCATAAATCATGAAGCATTTGAAAGGGAAACCTATACGGGCAACACAAGCAAGGTCACCTTCCCCGTCAGGGCTCAAGTCTCACGTTCCTGGGTTCAACACAAAGATATCAGCCCTGCAGGAGAAGATGCTGTAATTACATCCAGCCCTTGTGATGATCACAAACAGCAACCAGAGATCTGGTCTCTCCATCCCAGCACCACAATGATCCAAACAAATAAAGAAGCAAGCAAGGACTAGGACAAAGATATCAGGGAATAATAGAATGGTTAGGGGTTGGAAGGGTCCTCAAAGCTCATCCAGTTCCATAGCCATTGGCATGGACACTCAAAGCCCCATCCAACCTGGCCTTGAACACCTCCAGAAATGGGGCAGCCACAGCTTCTCTGGGCAATTTGGATCAGGGCCTTCCCAACCACACAGGAAAACATTTTCCCCCAACATTTCCTCTCAACCTCACCTCTTTCATCTTAACATCAAGAAATCCTTAAATTAAAGTCACCTCAGAAAGCAACTTCATGGCCAGGCTCTGCCAGGACCGCTGGTCCAAAGGAAAGCTCAGGCGGCTCCTGCAGATTTGGCCCTGCAAATCTAATTTCGCTTTTGGAGACCCCTAAAATCACTTGGGATCTTCAAAGCCAACAAGGCGGCACATCCCTAAAGGCGCTAATTTTATCCTTCCTATTTATAGCCATTTTCCCCAGTCCAGCCACACCAGAGCGTCTCTGAGCCCCCGCCAACACAGCTTGGTCCCCACAGAGCTACAGAAGGAGCAGCAGAGCCAAAACCACTGACAAGGTCAGGGACAAGGCTCTTAAAAATGTAAATGAAGCCCAAGGAGGTGGCCTAATCCTGCAGGCAGGCACTCTGCAACATGCTAAAATGAGATTAACACAAGGTCCCCTTGGCGCAGGTCAGGTCCATCTGCTTGGTATTCTCCTTGCAGAGGGTCTCCCCAAGGACAGGAGCAAGCCCAGAGCTCCCAAGGACATCTCCTGCCCAATGCCATCCTGCTCAGGACTAATTATCCTGGCAGGCCTCAAATGGGGGGAAAAAAAATAAAAATACAATTTTGGGCCAAATCAGCAGTTCATTCGCAGAACATCCTTGCTGATGCTGCATCCCTCAAAGGGATATGAAAGTGCAAGGGAAGCTGGAAAACCCACTTCCAAAGCTTTGGGGGAAAGCTTATTTTGCCTTTCAGCATTTATTTGGGTAGGGTTATTCTGAAAAGCAGCTGGAAAAATCCACTTTGCTGTCAAGCTCCAGCGCTGGCCCCCAGCCCTTGGCCACTGCTGGGACTCCTCCAAGCCCAGCCTTGCTGCTCCCCTGGTTCCTCCCTGCTCCTCCCAGCTGGGCAGTCCTATAGGAGCACAAAGCCTGCTGAGCCACGTTTCAAATCAGCATCTTTAGGAAAGATTTCCACCTCAAATATGGCACATCAAATTCCAAACAAGACAGTCGTGTTCAAGTGGAGGATGGCAGGAAAGAGGCTTTACTGCTTAACCCCAGCAGATGCTTTCCAAGGGCTCAATTCCAAACTAAGAACTGTCTGCCTGCTGCCCTCCAGCCTCCCGTTACATTCCCTGCTCTTCTGGAGCATTTTCAACCCAAATACAGAAACCAAAGGGAAATCGAGGCACAGAGGGATTCATGCAATCCGCCAGCTCAGTAGAAAGAAGCACCCAGAGTTTTTCTGCCCCATGCTTCCCACTGGAGCCTCTTCCCCTCCATCTCTTCCCCTCTCGCAAAGCCAAACCAACGCATTTTTAGGGCACCTCCGACTCTGCCAGTCCCCATGCTCGGTCCCTGCTCAAATGCCAACAAGGGTGCTCAGAGTTCCCCCCCTCTGGTAATTCCCAGCTCTGTTTGCACAGATAAGCCATCCCTGAGCAGGCTCGGCTCCCCTCACTGGGGTGATTAATAGTGGTTTTGCTAGTAAAACAAAAGGCCATTAAGAGCGCTAATATTTGCTCTCCCTACTCCCTGCCTACTTCATTTCATACTTCAATGCGAGCCCTGTGCACTTTCTCCAACAAGAGAGTAATAAGGGCACAAAACCACATTGATTTTCCTAGCTACAGGGAACCAGATACACCTCCCTGAACCAAGGGGTACCCAGACCCACTGGCCATGAAAGAAAAGATGCTCCCAGCTCTATCCACAGAGATGAATAAATCCCAGAGCAGGACAGAAACAATAGGGATAGATTGTCTTTATCTGAGACAGCGTTAAAATATTAACAAGAGCAGCATTTCCACAGGGCTTTTAGCTGAACCAGATGTTGGGGAGAGACCCACATCCACACCCTGCCCAGCCCTACAACAACGGGCACCCCATTAACACAGAAAAAGCTTCATTGAAAGCAGCTCCAAGCAGCCCAGATCCCACAGCCTCTAAAGAGTTTGGAAGTAAAATAAAATCAAAATTAAAATAAAATCAACCCAAAGGGACCAAATCTTATGAAGAAAAGCCCAACTTTGAGGTTACTTACTGCTAACCGGTGATAGCTCCTCTACATCTTGCCTGAGAACAAACTCCCTTTGACAAAAATCTGAGCCCCAGAAGATTCCTCTTTGCTCCAAGACCCTCTAGGGGACACTGAGGCACCTTGAATCCTTTAATAAGAAGACCCCACCCTCTCCAGGTGGAATGTGTCTGGGCTGAAATACCTGGGAGGGAGGCTGATTGCCCTTGAGTTAATTTGGGCTATCAGCTGGGGTGGTGATTTGCTCCAAGGCTTTGTACAAGAGCTGGACCAGTAGGTGTAACACAGGCCAGTAGCCTCGTGTGATGGGATACACATTTTCCATCAGAATACACCAGAACAGAACCTTTTTCTCAATGTAGGAGCAGTTTCCTATTTTGAAAGCTTCTTTGGAAAGCAGTCACGAGTTTTCCTATATCGCCTTCCCAACAAGGCAGATGGTTTTACAGGTCACACCCGTGTTACCACCCATTTTAATTGGCTTTTTTGTCTTTCTACCTGCTCATAGCAACAAGCTGACCTGCAACCACCCGGCTGCAACACGTGTCCTGAGCACACTGGCTAAGCAAACCCATCACTGCTCAACACCAGTGACAATTTTTATTCCTCATCCTCACCACAGTCAGACTGATTTCAAATTCAAGGCTGCTCTGTTCACTGGAATGAGTGGACACTGGGAATTAGGTGGATATTGACCCTCGATGATGTGCCACACCACCTATAGCAGGCAGAGCATGCAGGGCTAAAGCTGCCAGTCTCCCCTGATGAGCAATGGACTCAAGTCCCAAAGAGAGCCCTTCATGGACCATCTCATCTAAAAAAAATCCCTAATTATCAGCAAGAGCAAGGATTTTGGTATCACCCAACCCCTTGTCCCAGGGAACCAAGATCCCAGCAGTCAGGGGAGCCTCCTTCTCCCCCAAACCATACGCTGAGCACCAATGAGCATGTTCTGGAGCATCTCAGAGATGAGTTTCCCCATCCCATGTTTCAAATGACCCAAGGATAAAGTCAATCCAGGAGAAGGCTGTTTCACCATGAGCATCCCGTGGGATTTCTCCCAGGAAAAGGCACCATCTGCTGCTGCAGGAACACAGCAGGATGGGACCTGTGGGTCTGCAGGCCAGGGAAGGGAAACAGAGATAGGGGGAAAAACAAATTTTGAAATATTGCTCTAAACATGTTTCTTCAGGGACTATTTTCTTTCTTCTCAGCTTCTTACCATATTCTCTGCAGATTTTCCCTGGGTGGCTGGGACTCAAGGCGCTCCCTGGCTCGGCGCTGCTAACACATATTTCTGTATTCTCACATCTCTCCGTGCTAATCTTTAGGGAAAGAGGAATTGACAAACTGGTGAAAAACTGACTGACACTCCAATCAAAATACAAAAGAAACAGAAATAAATGGCTCTGAAAAGAATCGCTATTTAATTAGAAATTACATCTGTGCCAGTGAGTCACGGCGGGGAAGCGATACATCAGCGGGCTCAGCAGCGGAGGGCACCTGCCAGCAGCATCACAACAGGGACCAGCTCCATCCTGGGGCTGTGGTGGGAGATTCTGGGGGGGGGACAGAGGGGACCCCCTGCCATGGATGTCGCCTGCTAAGACTTGCCGAGCCGAGACCCACCCCGCAGGAACCAGCCTGGCATGACCCTGGAAAATAAAATGCCTGCAAGCCTGCGAGCTTTGCAGAGAAATCCCCTTCCAGCAGTTTTCCTGCTGAAATGGGAAAATCCCCAGTAAATCAGATCTAATGAAAGGCATAAATAAAGACTGCAGAATGAGTGAGGGAGAGAGATTAGGGAGGTGGGAATAAAACCGCTCCTCTCTTCATCGCACTCCAGCCACATCCAGGGAAACGCCAGCCCTCCAGCAGTGAGAAACCAAAGCTGGGTAGCGTTTTGGGACTCCCCCCCAGCTCCTCTGGGAGACACCAAGGAAGATGGGAAGGGGCTGGAAAGGATCTAGCAGGGAGATGGGGGACAGAGATCAGTGACAAGGGATGTGGGGGTCAAGAATCTGTCACAAGGGACATAAAATCATAGAATCACCAGNGGGGACATGAGATGGTGAGAGAAGGGTGGCCCATAACCCCCAAATCTGGATTATAATGGCCAGGTGGGAAGCAGCATCTGTGGGGTCATTGAGTCCAACCATTCCTATCAATCACTAAACTACGTCCCTCAGCACATTGTCCACCCATCCCTTAAACACCTCCAGGGAAGGTGAATCAACCACCTCCCTGGGCAGCCTCTCCCACTGTACAATGACCATGAAATTTTTTTCCTAATGTNATTCGAGGAGCGGTCTCACCAGTGCTGAGTCCAGAGGGAGAAGAACCTCCCTGGCCCTGCTGGTCACACCGTTTCTGATCCAAGCCGAGACACCATTGGCCTTCTTGGCCACCTGGGCACACTGCTGGCTCATGTTCAGTCGCTCTCAACCAACATCCCCAGGTCTTTCTCCTCTGGGCAGCTCCTCCCTGTAGGGGCATTTCTGCTGCCTTAGTTTTTCCAAGATTGTCCAAGGTGGGTTTTTGAGCAGCTCGGGGTCCTGCTCTCCTGTGCTGGTAATGGGTATTTTTGAACAGCTTGTATCAACCTAGCATGGACCTCAAGTCCTAGGGCTGCTGGTACCCATCACAGAAGTGATGAATAGGTGCATACAGAAGAGGAAAAGAGCAAATCATGGATGGAGAAGTGTTTCTGCCCCATCCCATGTCTCAGCCACTAGTTTCGTTCCTGTCTGTGGTTTATTCAGATCTTCATCTGTCCAAAATTATTTGGTATCTTTTATCACGGGATCTGGACCCACTGCATGTGTTCAGAGGTGAGACCTCACCAGGTCCTGCTTCACTGATTTCCTGGGAGCAGAACCTCCATCTCAGTTTTACCACCTCCACTCTTTCCCCAAATTACAGTCCGAATATCCCCACTGGTTTTCTGCTCTGCTTGGTTAACAGCAGAGGCAGGGCATGAGCTAACCTGCCGTGAGAGGGAATGAAAGCCTAGCAGCAGAGGAGAGAGCACTGTAGTCGTTGGGGACCTGGGTGGCCACGTTGTCACTGACTGAGTTTAGATGTGAGTTATTGCATGGAGGAGGTTCCTGCTGAACACTTCCCACCAGCCACTCGTTTAGCCTGGAAAATATCATTACAACAAGGCTGTGCACGGGGGGATCGCTCACCAACACTAACCACGCTCCTTCGTGCCCCTGCCAACCCAGGGGTCCAATGCTGGACCCAGACCCGAAAGTCCAGTGGGAATCGGAAGAGCCCCCAAAGCATCATTCCATGACGAGCTGCTCACTAAAGGATGAGTCAGTTCGGGTCCATGCCAAAAAGTGTGTTCAGCACTTTTGAACATACCCGGTAGGAGGCAATAAATAACACGTATGCGCACACGCTGCCTTGCCTCTGGCAGACCTGGGATTGCCACCTATCGTGCTTCAGCTCTAGGACAAGAAAACAATCCTTACTCCCATTGCTGGCTGGAATTTTCCAGGCTGGATCCCCAGTTCGGTCCACTCCCCTCTCCTCGTTGGGGTCGCCCCCAGCCCAGCCCCACGAATACACACAGGATCACGGTTGCTCTTTTCCTCCTGCCCAGGCAGTAGGGACTCTCGCTAGGATGATGCTCGGGCATCTCTGGGCAGTTATTCATAGGTCCTGCAGAAATCATAGAATTGTAGAATCACCAGGTTGGAAAGGACCCACTGGATCATTGAGTCCAACCATTCCCATCAATCACTAACCCATGTCCCTCAGCGCCTCTTCCACCCATCACTTAAACCCCTCTGGGGAAGGTGACTCAACGCCCTCCCTGGGCAGCCTCTGCCACTGCCCAATGACCCTTTCAATGAAATTTTTTTTCCTAATGTCCAGTCTGAACCTCCCCTGACGGAGTCAATGAAATCGGCCCAAACACAACCCACAGAGTGGGGACTGACATTTTGCACCTCGAAGGGACCATCCTTGATGAGGTGATGGTTCGGCGCAGGGAAACTGAGGCACAGCCTCCTCTCCCCCATACAACCCTCCCCCCTTCCCCGAGCTGCCTCAGTTTCCCCGAGCGCTGCTCCACCTCTGAAGGGGCTCCCGGGCCCTTTAAGCCCCCCCCAGCCCGGCGGAGGCTCAGCCCCTTTCTCTGACACAGCAGCCGCCGGGGCGAGCCGGAGCGGGAGCCGCGGGGAGCGGGGAAGGCTGCGGCCGGGGGCCGGGGGCCGGGGGGCCGGGCGCCCACCGCCGCTCCGCCCGCCCCATGGCTCTGCCCGGGCCGCCGGGGGCCGCCGCCCGCCCCGCTCCGCCCGCCCAGAGCCCCCGGGGACAACGGCCCTGAGCCCGCAGCGCGGCCGCCGGTCGGTCCCGGGGGCACCGGGGGAGGCTGCGGGGGTGCGGGGAGGGAGGGAGGGGATGCAGGCACCGGGGATGCAGGATGCGAGCAGCGGGGATGGAGGATGCGGGGATGGAGGATGCGGGGATGCAGGATGCGGGCACCGGGGATGGAGGATGCGGAACCGGGAATGCAGGACGCGGGCACCGGGATGGAGGATGCGGGCACCGGGGATGCAGGATGCGGGCACCGGGGATGGAGGATGCGGGGACCGACCTCTTCCATCCCCCGTGCTCCAGAGGATGCGGGGACCGGGCACGGAGCGTAGCAGGTACCAAGGATGGAGGATGCGGGCACCGGGGATGCAGGATGCGGGGACCAACCTCTTCCATCCCCCGTGCCCAGAGGATGCGGGGACTGACCTCTGCCACCCCCGGTGCCCCAGAGGATGGAGGTGCCAGGGATGGAGGATGCGGGGACCGACCTCTGCCATCCCCAGAGGATGCGAGTACCGGGCACAGAGGGTGGAAGTACCAGGAATGGAGGATTAGGGCACCGGGAATGGAGAATATGGGCAGTGGGGATGCAGGATGCAGGCACCAGGGATGGAGGATGCGGGAACTGACTTCATCCCCCCATACTCCAGAGGATGGAGGTGCCAGGGATGGAGGATGCAGGGACCGACCTCTGCCATCCCCAGAGGATGCGGGTACTGGGCACGGGGGGTGCAGGTATCAGGGATGGAGGATGCGAGTACCGACCTTTTCCATCCCCACTGCCCCAGAGGATGCGGGTACCGGGCACGGAGGGCGCAGGTACCAAGGATGGAGGGTGTGGGTACCGACTTCTTCCACCCCCGGTGCCCCAGAGGATGTGAGCACCAGGGATGGAGAACACAAGCAGTAGTGATAGAGGATGCAGGCAGTGGGGATGGAGGATGCAGGTACTGGGGATGGAAATGTACACATGCTGCCCCCCACCACCCCACCCCGAGCTGGAGGGGATGTGCCCCCCCTCCCCTCCACTTCTACCTGTGCTGCTTCGCGCCTCCCAGAGGGAAGTGGGGCGGATTTGGGGGCAAGGTGGGTTCCTCCCCCATCCTTGGCTGAGGAGATGTTGGGGCTTGAACCCAGGAGGGAGGGTGGTGGAGGGGAGGGTGCGGCATGACACCCCAGTCAAAGCAGAGGGGACCCTTGGGATGTGCGTGTTGTCCCCCCCGCCGTGGCAGGCTGTCACCTCTGATAACGTCTCACTCCTTCCGACAGCGACCGAAAGAAAGTGGCCCCCGGACGCCTCCTGTGCCACGCAGAAGCCCTGAGGGAGGAGGAAGAGGAGGAGGAGGAGGGGAAGGAAGCCAGAAAAGGAGAAGAGAAAAAAATAAGGACAAGGAAGAGCTTGAACTGGAGCCAAGGGGCTCTGGATCACGACGGTAAGTTCCTGAGCTGCATGTCTGTCTGTCTGTCTGTCTACCCACCCATCTGTCTCAGTGAGCCCTCTGTGCCCAGCCTCTGGATCTCAGACTGGGGAGGGAGCAAAAAGGGGGTGCCAGGGAGCAAAAAGGGGGTGCCAGAGACAGTGTGAGGTTCCATCCTACCCTCCACCAGAGATCAAGGCAAGGTGGGAATGGGCAGAGCAGCCCCCCCCCCCCCTCCCCCTCCTGCTAGATTTCTGGCTCCAGAAGGGATGGCTCCTTGATGTCGTGTCTGTCTGTCTGTCCTTTCCTGAGGGGACCCTGGGCTTCCCAGGACGCCTGTGCCCAGCTGGGAGACCCCCACCACCACCACCACCCGGTGTCGGAGCTGGCAACCTCGGAGCAAGGGCTGGACACAGGGAGCAGCATCGCTCCCCGGGGACACCCAGCCCTGTGTCCCCCTCCCTGGCATCGGGGAGCAGGCAAGGCGTGAGCCGCTGGATTTTAGCTTCCTGGGACATCCGAGAGACTCTTCCTCCTCCTCCTCCTCCTCCTCCAGCTCTGCCGCAGCAGGCAGGTGAAACTCTGCCCGACCAAGGGAGCATTCGCCTTCTCTGCTCGCCCCATGGCCGCCCCACATCTCCCCACAGCCGCCGGCTGAGCCCCCTCTGCAGCGTTCCCGACTCCGCATGGTGCATCCTGAGCCCGCTCCCCACTCTGAACCGGAGCCCCCCGACCTCGCAGGGAGGCGAGCGTGCGGCTGGGACTTTCTTGGAGGCAGGGGAACGTTAAGATGTTGAAAGCTCCCCAGCCGAGAGGGGCTGTGTGGACGCCAGGCCACCCGGCTAGAGGGGAGCAGGATGGACAGAGCCGTTGGGGCCAGGAACCGAGGCCGGTAGGGAAGGATGGACTCCCAGACCTGCCAGGACAGGCAGCCCAGTGACCAGCCCAGCAGCAGCAGCAGCAATTGTAGCAGCAGCAAGAGTAATTGCGAAAGGGAAAGAATCCGGAGCCGGATGAAAATGGTGATCGGGCAACTGGAAGGCATTTTACAGGAGCTCAAGGAGGTGGCCAAGGAGCTCCGAGAGGTAGGAAAGACCTGGGGTGCCATCACATCCCTGCGTGGGTCGCGGTAGCTGCTGGGGTGCCCTGTCCCCATCTCCCTGCCTCTGGGGCTGCGCTGGGGGGAGCAGAACCAGCTCAGCACCCCCAGCCCATCACCTCCTAGGGTGGCACAGCCCAGCTGAGATGCAGTAGGATTTGAGGATAGAGAAGAAAAAAAAGAGCCATATTTTGTAAAATTACTCTTGACCTTGACACCGAGGTTTGCTCTGGGTCAGGGCCCCGGCCAAGGCAGCGGCCCCTCAGGTGCTGGTGGTGGGAGAAGAACCATGAGGTCACACGCTGGGACTGGAGAAGCGGATGCTGCTGGTGCTGTGCAGCAGGCGCGGGTTTGCCTCTGTTCTACCTTGAGGGCTGTTTTTCAGGCCTCTTTCAAACCAGAGAGGGGAATGGAGTGGGGGATGATGCGTCCCTCTTACGTTTCAGAGGGCACCAAAAATACCAGCGTGCGCTCTGAGGTCCATGAAGAGGGGTCCATGGGCAGGATAGGGGGGCAGAGGGGCTGGTTGTCCTAAAGCCTGGCTCCTGGGATCCAGTGCTCCTGCAAAAACATACATATATAAATGTACATGAATACAGAGGAGCGCAAACTGTGTTTGGAGTTCCTTCCCAGTGCAGAAGCACAACAGACCCAGTTTGGCGAAGGATTTAATGTGTTTGTGGCTCGAGGGTTTGGACAACACATTTCTGGAGAAGGAGACCTGGATGGGGCTGGTGATTTAGGACAGCTCTGCAGGTGACGGGGAAGCAGGCGATGGGAAGTGTGCAGTAGCCTTGAGCCTAGCGTGCAGGTTGCTTTCGCAATAGGGCAGGTGGGTGTTTGCATCCTTGCTGTGGCCTGAGCTGAGTGCAGTGGGGTTGTTGTAACCAGAAAGCTCATCGGCCCCCAGGAAGGGCAGAAATTGCCGGAGGTTTTGCCATGGGGCCACTGTGGAGCAGCCTTGCATGGGTCGGAGACATTTGGGTGCCACTGAGAGAGTGCTGATGCAGGTGGAGCAACGTCATCCTCTGCGCAGATGTGGCCATGGTCAGGGAGGTGACATCTGCCTGCCTGGAGCATCCTCTGGGATGCAGTATCCTGCTTTGAGGTGGTTCTGCTCAACCCAGGAGATTTTAGGGAGGTTGTCCTGCTGGGGAAAGCCAGTGCCAGGGTATATGTCACAATCCACCCCACCACCCAGCTGGGTCCCACCTGGCCATGGGATTCCTAAGAGTTCTCTTTCAGTTGTGGTTTTGCTGGTCCTTCATGCAGCAGAAAACAAACCCTGCAGCCTAAAGCAAAAAGCCCCCTCGATTCCCACAACAGCAATGGGGAGCCCAAAACCCCTTCAACAAATCTCCGATGGATTAAAACCAGTCATTATTGTAATAATCAGGAGGCAGAGCTATTTTCCATTTAGTCTAAGCTCACTTCATGCTCCTCTAGGAGCTTAGAGAGGCTTTAAAGTGAGGACGATAGCAATTGGCCCCTTTGATTGAGCCCATGGATTTAAGGGCAAGGGGACAACCATGATCATAGGAGTATCCCTCCTGGCAAGGATGTGGAGGGGTAAAGAGGACTGGCCTAGAACAAACCTCTGACCATTTCACAGCTGGGGCCAGGCTGTGCTTCCCACCGAGCTTTGAGTGGACCCACAAGGTCCCTGTACAGCCCCTAGGGCCAGGAGGACCTTGATCATCCCTGCAGCATTCTTGGTAGGCTACCCAAGACACGTCGTGTCTCGGAGCAGAGGAGAGAAGGCAGCCTGAGGACACCGGCAGGGGTAAGGGATTCTTGATGTTCCTTGTGGACAAGTTTTGAGAAGCAGACTCAGAGGAGGATTAACATTGGAGGGTGGAAGAGCTGAGCCAGGCACAGCAGGTCCCTGTGCTCTAAGGAGCAGAGAGGACACCCATTCTCTGCCCCTCGGGCCGGGGAGACCATGCTCTTGTGCAGGCTGGGGGCCTGTGCCCTATAAGATGCCTTCTCCACTGAGGTCTGGAGATAAATTTTGCATGGAGCTGGCACACTCCTAGGCAGCAGACTGCATCCCATAGCTGCCCTGGGAGACCCCCACACATCATGGGACGTCAGAGCCAGCCACGAGGTCCCCACCACAAGGTGGGTTCTAAACTTCAACCCTTCTCAACAAGCCTTACAACACAGCCGTGGAACTTTGCAACAATTAATTGAATTTAGACAAAACAGCATAAAACTCCATGGAAGAGCAGGCTCTGGAGCTAAAACACACCGGTACAACCAGGCTAAACCAGGCTCCAGTGACTCAAAATAAATAGAAGTTTGGTTTTCCCCAAAGCAAGCAGATGTTGGGCATTAGAGGCTTTGGAAATTCTGGATCTCTTACATGGAACTCTTTCAAGCCCATCCAGACAAGTATGTGGTAGACAGCAGGCTGGCAAATCATAAGCTCTAGGATATCAGTGAAAGGAAAGAAGTAAACAAAGTCAATCCTTGTGGTTTCCTACCTTGCACGTAGTGATGCTCTTCCTCAGCTGGAATAAGGGCCAGGACACGGGGACAAGGCTAGGGACAGGCAGCTCTGCAGCCCCAGGCGGGGAGTGGTGGCCCCTGAGCCTAAATGGGTTCATGGTGGGGGTCCCAGGAGTGGTGCTCAGGGTCATTAAAGCCCATTCAACAGTGCCCACAGTGTCCCAGCACTTGTAATATTTGGTGGGTTCTCTAACAGAGCCACCATGGGGGCTTTGGAAACGTCCATCCCTGCAGCCATCTCCCCTGCCAAGGGGCACGGGGCAGTGGTGGACCTGATCCTGCTGCACCAGGGGCACCTGCGGAGCCAGAAACCCTTCTCTGGGCAATGCTGGAGGGCACTGGATGATGCTGAACCTGCTCCTTCCACATTCTCTTTGTAAGAGGAGCTGGCTACCAGGGCTTTGCAGGTCTGGAAGAAGCAGACAGATCATAACCAGCTTGACAAAAATAAACCCTGAAACCATCAAAGCCCCTTTGTGGGCACAGGACGTTCACCCAGTAATGATTCCTGCTCCAAAACTACTCACGAGCTCTGAGTGTAGCAGGCTCTGGCTTACATCAGGCTTTTCTCACGGGTGATGCTTGCTCCAGCAGAGGTTTTGAGTCCTGGGCTCAGCTGGGATGGCAGGATGCTCCAGAGGAAAGCTTTGGTGTGGGGCCCCAGGACAGCTCCACTCCACATGGGGATGCAGCATGAGGCCAGACCCTGACTGAGGCTCCCTCCCCAGCTCCTGGGAGCAGTTCCCACCTGAAGGCTGTCTGTCATTCCAGATGTCCGTTTGATTCATGATGCTGTTTTACCAGTTTCCCCGCTCCCACTCTCCCTCCCTCCCTCCCTTTCCCTTTTGTGTATATAATTATTCCCCAGCACTCCAAGACAGGGCTGAATTATGTGCAGGGAAAATGATTATTAAAATCTTTGATTGAAATCACACACTGGAAGTAGAAAATCAGGCAGGAGGCAGGCAGGGAAGGCGCTTCCGCCGAGCACTTGCCACGCTGCCTGCCCTCCCACGCGCCTCCTGCCAGCCTCGTCCTTTTCCCACAGGAATAAGGGTGATGCCACCGGGAAGAAGATATCCCAGGAGGTCCCAGCCATCTTCACTGCAAGGCTGAGCTCCTTTCCAACTCTGAGGGTTCCCCAGCCATGGGGTATACTCAGAGATGGGAAACAAAACAAAACATCTGTGCAAGTCTTGCTGTGTGCAACCCCCCCAAAATCCCGTGGGAAGCATCCTATCCTCCCTGTGCCCCCTGACTTAGGAGCCGTGGGGTTCCTCTACCAAGGGAAGAGGCACCAAGGGGTCTCCTCCAAGCCTTTGGTAGGAGGAAAATCCTCCTGCAACCCCTTATGATAATAAATACCTTAATAATGTTGTAATCAATAGGTGATTAGCTGGGAACGCTTGGGAAAGTTCACAGCAAGAAGGCAGCATATTATTCTAATAATAACACAGTTTAGAGATCTGCGCGATGATTTTGAACTATTTAGCAGCTGATGATCTAGCAAATGATCCAGAGAACCACAGCCCTCTCATTTATAAGCATCAGCTCAGGGAAGAGAGGCCCCTGTAACCCTGCTTCGGTTTGCGATTAATCATTTATTCCTTATTAAATATTTACTCAACTCGCCTGCACTGGGAAGCGGTTTGGGAGATGTGGAAAGGTCCCCGCTCCAGGAGAGTTTGGCTGTGGGGGTTCTGCTGGAGGTTTTTCCCCCATGGAGGGAGGAGTTAATGTTCAAGTCGGTGGTGTCAAACGCCTCCGGGATTATTTGATGCTTTGGGAATGGGGTTGGGGATTTTTTTGCATGAATCATGTGGTCCCATTGCGCATCCCCGTTGTGCATCAGCCAGCAGCAAAGCAGGGTGTGAAGCCAGGCAGGTTGGATCCAGCCTGCAAAAGCAGCTGCATAACATGGGAAGATGCTTTGGTCCCCACAATGTGCTGCTGGAGGTGCACGGTGGGTTTCTGGGGATGGAGCCAGCAGCTGAGGGAGCTTGGGATAGGAGGAGGACGCACAAAAATCCTCTCTCAGCCCAGCTGGGGACAAGAAATTTGGCTCCGGGTTGGGAAGACAGCTGCATCTCAAAGGAGGACTGCAGAGGGGACACGCAGAGGTCCCCCCCATCATTGAAGCAAAGGTACCTCAGGCAGCGCAGTGCCCTGTCCCCCTGCTTTGATCTCCCCGCCATGGAACAAGCTTTTGCCTGGCAGTACCTGCCCCAAGCACCAATCTGCTTCAAAGGCCACACCAGGATGAAGGGGCCGTTAGATCACATCACTTTGATCCCGGCATCTTCCAGCTCCTTCCCTGGCCTTGGGAATACGTGCATTACCAATTACCAGCCATGAAGCCTTTGAAGTCCGCTCTCATCCTCTCACCTCTCCAGCGTCTTTCCAAGCTTCCAGGAGCTGTAGCTCCTCAGAAGGAAACAGCATGTCCAAAAGGTGGAAGCTGGAGCCACCAAGCCAGGAACCCCCATGCTTGATTTTGCAGTCAAGACGATAACTAAAAATCCCATTAAAAAACAAGGATGCTCCAGATGTTCAACATCTGGCTCAGCTGGGGAGGTAAGCACGCAATCTGGGGCTAGGGGGCTTTTACCTGGAAAGCTCCTTGCTGCCAGCAATGCTCAGGGGTGAGTGGGTCTGTGTGTGAGGTGAGGGGAGCAATTCCCAGTTGGGCTGAATGGTGGGAATAGGTTTTTGGGGTGGGAGTGAACCGGCCAGCACTGTGGTTTAGCTCATTCGTGCCTGGTGCTCGTCTCCACAAGGCACCACAGGGACACAGGCCCATCCTTTTGCTTTGCTCCAGTCCATCCTCTGCCTGCTCAAAGCTCATTCTTTTAGACGAGAGCTGAGCGCTCTTGGCCACCTGGAACCTGCTTGCAGGTCACTTAGGCACAACAGGATGAGGTCCCTCAGTGACGCCACGCACAGGGTCAAGGGCGATTGGATTTGCTCCCTAATTTCCCACTGCCGGGTACCCCTGGTACCAAGGATACTCTGTTGTCACCCCAAAGGTGGTTCTTTGCAAAAGGAAAGCAAGGACAGGGACACTTTATCTCTTTGTCGCCCCTATGGCACCTCCAGCACATGCTGGGGACACCGCAGCCCTCCTCACCTGCTTGTAGGGGTGCAGAGCCACCTCAGTTCTCAGGGCATGAGAGCATTACCGGGGTCTCACCCCAAACCGTCTGACCCCAGCTCTGCTCCATCCATTCCTCCCCACTTCTCTCCCCCAGGCTCCCTCTGCCAGCAGTGACGGCCTCAGCTAGAAATCGTTACCAACCTGCCTCGGGAAGGAGAAAAGGGGGGACGAAAGACCAAATCCTACTTTACATTTAAATCCTCAGCGGGTACCAAGTGTCACATAGGTATTTAACGCCCCCCCCTCCCTTCCCCCCCGCCACCACCCTTCAAAATAGAAGCACTCTTAAAAATAGCCCCAGTGAGCTGATGTGACACTAATCCCTGCGTGCTGTGGTGAGGACAGGGATGGGGACCAGGCTGGAGACGTGCCTCCTCCTGACGCTCACTGAGCCCCAATTGCAGCAGGTTCCTTTAATGAGGAGGAGCAGAGACTCCAGGTCACAGCGACCCAACTTGAAGCCCAGGGAGATGCTTGCCCTGCACCTGGTGCTGTAATCACCGAGCCTTCCTGCAAACAGAGGTGATCTCATTTTAGCTGAGGGATTCGGCAGAATCATTTTCTACCTTATTAAAAAATAATAATAGCTGGGTGTTTCCCAGAGACAGCTTTTTTCCTGTCCTTTTTCCCAATTCTTTCTTGTCACTGGGAAAGAAGAGATCACATCGTCCCTTTTTTTTTCTCCTCCTCTTTTCTTTCGTTTCACCCTTTCACCCCCAAAGAAAAGCAGGGAAAGAAAAGGGGGGAGGGAAAGAAAAGGAATCTGGTGGTGCCTTGGGAACAGAAGCAATTGTCATTTCTAATTGCAAGACCTTCTTGCGGATGCTGGTGTGGATGCTCCCAGCTTGCCCTCAGCACCCTTCAAAGCCAAAGCTTGAAAGGCAGATGGGTCCCTGTCTGCCCTCCCCAGAGCTCTTGCATGGGCAAGGAGGCAGGAACAATAAGTTGGAGATGGTGGGTGAGGAGCTTAGGTAAAGCCCATTGCCTGCTGCTGTCTGGAACGAGAAGCACTCAGCTGTCTGTCCCCAGCCTGCTTTGGGGACCCAGACTCCTTCCAGAGGACAGGGACAAGATGTAGACCCAAGGTCCATCCCCAAGGCAGGATCAGGGAGGGATTTCAATGTTCCTTCAAGAAAGGAAGAGCTGTAATCCAGAAGGAGCTGTATACACTGGAAAGGTGAGACTGCGTGAACCTCATGAGGTTCATGATGCCAAGTGCAAGGTCCTACACCTGGGTGAGGGCAACCCCAAGCACAAACACAGGCTGGGCAGAGAATAGATTGAGAGCAGCCCTGAGGAGAAGGACTTGGGATGCTGGTGGATGGGAAGCTCAGCATGAGCCAGAAATGTGTGCTCACAGCCCAGAAAGCCAAACCGTGCCCGGGGCTGCATCCAAAGCAGTGGGAGCAGCAGGGCAAGAGGAGATTCTGCCCCTTTGCTCCACTCTGGTGAGACCTCACCTGGAGCCCTGTGTCCAATTCTGGAGTCCTCAGCACAGGAAGGACATGGAGCTGCTGCAGCAAGACCAGAGAAGGCCATGAAAATGATCCAAGGGCTGTAGCACCTCCCCTGTGAGGAAAGGTTTGAGAGAGTTGGGGTTGTTCAGCCTGGGAAAAGAGAAGCTTCCAGCGCTGAAAGGGCTGCAGGAGAGCTGGGGAGGGGCTCTTGATCAGGGAATGCAGGGATAGGATGAGGGGGAANTGCCCCATCCCTGGAGGTGTTCAAGGCCAGGCTGGATGGGGCTTGGAGCCACCTGATGCAGTGAGAGGTGTCCCTGGCCATGACGGGGGGTGGGACTGGATGGGCTTTGAGGTCCCTTCCGCCCCAAACCATTCTGTGATTCTATAAGCCAGGACAGAAACCACCCCTAGAGCTGAGGACAGGTCAGGAGGGGACTAGTGCTCCTGGGATGAACTTATATGGTTTCCTGGGCCATGGGCATGGGCAGGGTGGGGTGGGGTGTGGGTCCTAGGTGGGGCTAATTGAGGCTGTTAGGGTGTGTTAGTGCCCATCACAGATGTGATAGTGGGAGTGCTTCTCTCATTTCCAACCCAATCTTCATCCAGGCTCTCCTGCACCATTTCCCCCCTCAAAAGGTGTTTTCTGACAGCTTTTATTGCCAAAGTGTCCAACACAATCCTGGGCAGCAACCCCCAGCCCTTCAACCTGCATCTTCCTGCTGACACCAGCCAGCCCCATCTCAGAACAGGTCTCCTCATTCCCAGGGGCTCCCCAGTTGCTCTGCTCTTTGTACCAGGCAGCAAATGCACACATCCCGACTCATCACTCTCACCCATACTGTATCAGACCCCTGTGCCCCTTGCACTTGTGGCTTATGGAAGTGACACTATTTTATCGTCCACAGGTGCCTCTCCAGCTTAATNATTAGGGTCTCCCACCCCCCATGCCATCTCCTTGGGAGCTTGACAGAGCACGAGATCTGCATGAGCAGGGCTGTCAAACAAGTGATGAGCTCAAAGAGGGAAATTTTATTAAAATTAGGTCAGCAGAGTGTAATGGAGCCACTTGGGCTGCTGGCAGCGCCATCATCTCCTCAGGCTCCTGGTTTCAGATGCCCAGACATATTAAATTACTCTTAACTCTGTCTCTTACTTGATTCTTAACACATCCTCATCCACTGCGGGGGCTTCGCAAGGAGCCTGCCCTGCTGAGCTGTGGTTTGTGGTGCATTTCTAGTGATTTATAGTATTGACCCAAACCTCTGCGCACTGACATCGAGCAGAGGGATGCAGGGGTGAAGGGCAACCTGGCACTATGACAGCAGCTTTGGGGTGCCCATGCTTAGCCACCTGTCACAAGGATGGGATGGGGTGTCTGAGCACAAGGACTCAGTTTCCCCAATAAAGTGCTCAAAAGAATGAAGTTAGGGGATAACAACAGCATCAAAATTACGGAGAGATGTGCTGTGGTTAATTATTCTTGGTGAGTGAGAAGATCCAACATCTGTTGATGAACCATGGCACCAGTGGAGATATGGTAGAGGTTTTTTGGCAGCATGAGGAGAAGGAAACAAAACATATCTGACAAGATATTGCCCATTTTGGGAAATCTGTGGCCGATTCCTACCAGGAAAGGATGTGTGGAAGGGCAGGGGAAGGAAAAGTGGGGAGAGAAAGACAGTAGAGCAAAAACTAGTAGAGGAAAAAGCTATTGTGCATGGAAAAATCACCTGGGAAAGCCAAGCAAAGTGGGTTTTTTCACTCTCAGTTGTTCCTTGTGGGTGTAGGGGTCGAGGGAGCAGCAGGAGGGACACAGCCCCCGTGTGCCAGAGGGCACCAATACCCATGGATGCCTGTGATGGGGAGGTGTCCAAGAACAAAATGGATCAACTGGGTGCACAGATAGGTACAGGGAGCATTGAGGGGTTCCCCCCAGCACCCTCCTTGTCTGCCGCTGCCCACCTCCTGCTTGGCAGTGCTGGGATCAGCCAGGCCCTCTGCCAGCTCCCCCCGGAGATGGGAGGGGAGGTGAGCCAGAAACCCTTCCAAAAATATGCACTTCCAACTGCTGCTGAGTTGAATTTTCACGTCGTGCTCTGCCTCCCACACAAAATAAAACCACACACACCCCCACACATATATATACATGCAGAAACGCCAGCCAAGAATTGCCATGGAGAAACAGCAACGGCTTCATCCGAGTGCTGCGGCAGTGGGGGCTTAGGGGGAACTGGGGAACTCCGGGCAGGATTAGCGCTGTGCTCAGTGCCGGGTGGTCCTTGAACTGTATAGGAAGGTAGGTGATGAGCCTTTTGCATCAAAAACCTTGGCAAGTTCATTAGATGGAGACCCTGGTCCATGAAAGCCACAGGAGGAAGGTGTCCTTCCTCCCTTCCTTCCCCTTCCAGCCCTGCCCATGGCTTGAACAACAGCCACGTTCAAGATGTATTTTTAATTTTAAGGGCTTTTTATGTTCATGCTGCATGTGGGGGTTCATCCTCTGTGCAGTGGTGGAGCCACAGCCCTGTCCCCAAGCCACCACGGGTCTTGATATGCTCAATGCCTTGCAAGTACTAGGGATAGAGCCAGGGTGAAGGGTGACAACGCTGTCTCCACAGCCCTCTCACCGTCCTATATATTTTGTCCCATGACCTTGGGACATTTCCCAACCCCTGCCTCAGTTTCCCCCCCTGCGGAGCCACCTTTTCTAGGAGGAGATGGTGTCAGTTGCTGGTGGCTTCCCATGGTCAAATGTGAGGGACCAAGGGACACCACATGTGTGGGGATTTGGCGTGGAACGCAGGGTCCCAGGGCATGAGGAAGACCCCAGGACCACCCTGGGAAGGGCCAATCCTGCCCCACTGAGCACCCAGTGGCACACTAGACTTCACTGCCTGCTTGTGCCCCATGGTGCTGTGCCACCAGGTGGGCTTTGGTTCCTGCTGAGGGGTTCCCAGAGCAGCTCCACTCAGGACAAGACTTCCCAATTCATCACACTGGCGGTGCCAGGGGAAATGGCAGACATTTAGGGATGTGATGGTAACATGGAGCAAAACCAGAAGGGCCCCGTCCCGTGGCTTCCCTCTACCCATCCGTCCATCTGTCTGTCCACAGGTGGTGAACCAGATCGACCGACTGACATCCGACTTTGAGTTCGAGCTAGAGCCAGATGACTGGACGACGGCGACGGCCAGCAGCACCTCCAGCAGCGAGAAGGGCGGGGGCGTCTTCGAGCTGGGACCCCTCGATTTTACCACCTCCGACATCCTCTCCGACAGCTGGGAATTCTGCTCCTTCCTGGACACTTCCACCCCCTCTGACCCTGGCGACGGCCCTGAGCCTCCCCGAGCGCAGCCCCCGCCAACTCGCCAGCCCGATTACCGGCTGATGAACGGTGGGATTCCCATCACCAACGGTCCCCGGGGCGGGGGAACCCCGGATTCATCCAGCGAGGAAGCCTTCGGCACGACGACCAGCCAGAAGATCTCCCATCACCGGCCAGCCGGCACACGAGAACGGGTGCGATTCAGCGACAAGGTGCTTTACCATGCTCTGTGCTGCGATGACGACCGGGACGGTGACAGCACAGTGTCTCTGGGGGATGATGGTCCTGAGGAGCCCAGCCGTAAGGTGCTGGCGGGGCCACCCTCGAAGCATCCTTCTACTGGTGGTGGTGGTGGTGGTGGACCCCCGGCACGGCGGCTGACGAGGAACAGCAGCACGCAGACAGTAGCCGATAAAAGCACCCAGACGGTGCTGCCTTATATCCCGGCCAAGCAGAAAATGAAAAACAAAAACTGACGCCAGCTCCGCCACGCGGATTTGGGGAGGGAATGGGGGGGGAGGTGGGGGGATTCCTGGGGAGGGACAGGAAAAATAAATATATATAAATATATATTTCAATAAATCAATACTAATAATAAAATCAACATGAAAAGGTGGCAAAGAAGACGAATGTCCCAACTACCTACCCGTCATTTTTGAGGCTCAGGGAATTTTAAACTGCTTTTTTTTTTTTTTTTTTGGACAGAAGCTTCAGATCAATAAACCATCCATCATGGAGAAATAAGAACAATAACACATATATATCATATGTATATATGTACCGAGAGAGGGAAGCCTGGATGGAGGGGGCAGCCGGCACATCTGAGGTTGTGTATGGGGACATGGAGACGCTGGAGCCGGGGGGTGGCTGGACCAGGGAGGGGAAATGTCTGAGCATGAGCCAGCAGTGGCCCAGGTGGGCAAGGAGGCCAACAGCATCCTGGCTCGGATCAGCCATGGGGTGGCCAGCAGGAGCAGGGCAGGGATTGTCCTCTTGTGCTTGGCGCTGGTGAGGCTGCACCTCGAATCCTGGGTTCAGTTTTGAGCCCCTTAGTACAAGAAAGACCTTCGGTGGCTGGGGTGCATCCAGAGAAGGGAAAGGAGCTGGGGTAGTGGCTGGAGCCCAGGGGTTCTGGGAGCAGCTGAGGGACCTGGGGCTGTTTAGCCTGGAGAAGAGGAGGCTGAGGGGAAACCTCATCGCGCTCTGCAACTCCCAGCAAGGAGGTTGTAGGTGCTGGGCTCTTCTCCCAGGTAACAAAGGATAGGACGAGAGAAAATGGCCTCATGTTTCACCAGGGGAGGTTTAGATTGGATATTCGGAAAAACATCTTCACTGAAAGAGTGGTGAAGCCCTGGCAGAGGCTGCCCAGCGCAGCAGTGGAGCCTCCATCCCTGGAGGGGCTCAAAAAACTTGCGGACATGGGATTTGGGGGCATGGTTTTGTACCCACAGTGGTGTTGGGTGGTTGGACTGAGTGATTTTAGAGATGTTTTCCAATCTTAATGATTCCATGATTCTGTGATTTTATCCCTGTTTGTTTTAAGAAGAGCCAACGTGATCTGCTCTGTCATTTCTGATGCCTGAGTGGAGCCGGGATGTAACCAGGGATGTCACCTCCCCACCCCGCCCCAGCCAACACATGGAGAGAGAGATGGGCTTGCAAACTAAAAAAACACACCAGTGCCAAGGAGCTGGGGTAGGGAACACCACCACCATCACCCCTAATTTCCATCCTGCCTACCAGGTCCAGGGAAATATTTGCAACCTCCAAGCCTTGCAGCTGTCTTAAGCTGATGGGTGAAATGTCTCCAGATTTCCTTTAAGCATCCACTCCTGGTTTTGCACTTCAAAAGCTGCAGCCTCAAATTGGAGGGGAAGAAAAAAAAGCTGTGTTTGCTCTAAAATAATGGAGGAATCTGGACGTCTGAATCCACCGTTTGCATTTTTTTCGGCTTCCAGGTTTTGCCAAAGCCTTCCACATCCAAAGGGTTTGGTCCTGGAGACAAACACCCCATGCTTTCCCCATCAGCTCTTTCTCCTGCAGAGACGCATTTGTACTGACAACCCTCGAGCATCCCTGGCACAATGGTGTTTTTTTCCAAACCTGGCAGCAAAAAACCATCACCTTGCCTCCTTTTTTTTAATCCACGTCAGAGATGCTCCATTTCAAGCCTTTTTCTGAGTCTCACGCTGAAGCCAGGACCCTCGCTGCCACTCACCGTCGCTTCCACTGGTGAGGGATGCGTGTGTGAAACACCCATCAAAGAGGAATTGGCAGTGATGAAAATGCTCCCAGTTCAACCCAAATCATTGGAGGAGAAAAGCTTTTCACGCCAATTGTATTGAATTACTTTATTTTTATTAGGTTTTAGGACCTCCAGGAACACTTGGGGATCAGTGTACATTCCCATGATCCACAGAACCTGGGAATCATAGAATCATAGAACAACCAGGTTGGGAGAGACCCATCGGATCATTGAGTCCAACCATTCCTATCAATCACTAAACCATTTTCCTTAGCACCTCAGTCCACCTGTCCCTGAAACACCTCCAGGGAAGGTGAATCAACCTCCTCCCTGGGCAGCCTCTGCCAGTGCCCAATGACCCTGTCCATGAATATTTTTTTTCCTAATGTCCAGCCTAAATCTCCCCTGGTGGAGCTTGAGGCCATTCCCTCTTGTCCTGTCCCCTGTCACTTGGGAGAAGAGGCCATTACCCTTCTCTCTACAACCTCCCCTCGGGTAGTTATAGAGATCAATGAGGTCTCCCCTCAGCCTCCTCTTCTCCAGGCTAAACAGCCTCCGACTCAGGGAACATCCTTTCAGGTCCCTACCGGGACATCCCATCCTCAGACAATGATGGGAGAGAGAAGAGCCCTGCAGAGGGGACCATGGGGTGGGGGGAAGATAATGCTGATCCATCATCTTCCTCCACATCTCCCCCTGCCTCCAGTGCTGGGACCCTGAGGGAAGTATCAGCCTCTGGCTTCTCACAACAAGGGATGGGATGAGCCCATCCTGCATCCCAAAGAGGGGCCAGTCAGGTTCACCCAGCACTGGCACGGGGTGATGAGCGATGGGGCAGCTTCTTGAATTGCTTCTTATGTCAACAGCTGGTTACTTATTTATTTTTATGAGCGTTTTACAGCCTGGCCCCATTGTAAAAGCATGATTAATAGCTGTAGCTTCGTTCTTTAATAACTCCTCCCGAAGGATGCTAGGAAGAGGATGAAGAAAAATTCAGAGTAGACGGAGCTGCATGAGGAGATGCTCTTTGGCTGATCCAGATTTTGGGACACCTGTGACACCTGCAGCTCCGGAATGGGCTGCAAAAGCAGCCGGAGGGGAAACTGAGGCACAGCACAAAGATTCAAAGCTTCAGCTCCTGCACAGCTCAGGGCAAAGCCACTCACCTTGGGGCCAGGGATTTAAAAACCAATTGCTGCAGCTGGGGCTGTATGGACAAGGGTAATAGCTTCTTCCCCCACGTTTCTATTAAGAATGAATTTACAGCCATGCAAGCTTTATTTCCTGCTCTTCAATAAATCCAAGTGACGGCAGCGGTAAGCACTGTATTAACCTCTTGGGCCCACAGATGGAAAACCATAAAACAGGGATAAACAGAGATGGGGCAATTCCTCTGGTCCCATTTGCTCACAGTAAGGGGTAATAAAACCCACCACTGATATATGGAGAACCACAGGCGATGTCCTTGCTGCCTCTCTGCACACCTAGAGAAGTTTTGCTATTACTATTTAGTAGGAAAACCTGCTGGATTTGGGTTTATTTTAGGGTAAAATTCAAGAGGATGGGAATGATTATTAAGACAAATATGGAGAAACCATTCAAATTAGTCAAAATGTCTCCGTTATGCCACTAACGAAGTTATTAATGATGTTATTAATTGCACCACCAACCTAGTTATTAATGATGTTGAATTAATGGAGTTTGCTCTTGCAGGGACAAGATACAGCTTCTTGGGATTAGCCTGTGGCCATGAAGAAGACAATGGAGAATGCAGCTGGACCTGGGAAACCACCTCGGTTTTGTCTCAACGTTATATCTTAATGAATTAATGAGCCTTCCCCTCCCCAGCGTCCCAGTAATGTCCCTGTCCTCCATCCCCAATCCCTCTCTGGTTCTCAAAACCTGTTCAGGAGCAACCAGAACAGCAACCAGAGAGTCATCAGAGCTGACAAAGGAAGGAGCAAGGGGCTGGTGTTTCCTCCAAGAAGCAATAAAGAAACCACGAGGAAATAAAATGAGGACATGGACTGACCAGCGATCCAGAACAGCAGACACCTCTGCCACGCACCCCGCTGAGTTTTGGCCAGGAAGGATGTTCGGTGGCTGCTCTTGCTGGGTCCAGGCTTTGATGGGGTTTAAAGGAAAATTTCAGCCTCGTGTTCGAATCCTCCACCTCTGACCCTCCCCACGGCTCCTGTTTGAGTTGACCTGAATTACAAGACTCGCTGCTGGGGTTTGTGTTCTGAAGAGACTCCTCCGAGCTCACCCAGTCCCTCTGGCTCATGAAATACAGCTGGGAAGTTTGCCCCTAGAAGAAATCGTCTTGCTATATCTCGCTTCGGTGAGGGCTGAAAATAGTCCCGATCGCCTGGAGACTTCACTTCTGAGTCCCCTTACATGAAAGACAGCCATCAAAATTGATAGAAAGATATTTTTCAGTTCGAGGTCAGGCTTTGGAAAAGGGTCCCTGTGCTCATCCTGCCCANGGATAGAAGGATATTTTCCAATTCGAGGTCACGCTTTGGAAAAGGCAGTTACACAGGGATTGGGAGCCCAGACTGCACCCATGGGTCCCTGTGCTCATCCTGCCCACTCCTGGGAAGCCAAAAAATGAAGCTGTCCCCATACACCCCCTACAACAATCTTCTCTCTGGGGACTACATCGACCTCTTCCCTACAGGGATGGTCTTTTATTTCACACTGACCTGGCTCACATCAGGCTACAGCCGGTCCCCTTGGTGATCATCACCTGGAAAAAGCATCCTTGGATTCCTAGCTGCACCCCCTCCCTGCACCACTCGGGGCTGGTTGCTCCCTGCAGCAGGAAGAAAAATGCTTTGTTTTTGAAATGAGAGTCTATGCCTCCTGCCTCTGCTAATGTATAGCATCTTGTCTTATTTGTTCCTCGTTGTTCCACAGCTGAACGACTGCAAGTGATGGACGGCTGCTTGGTGCAATGATGCTTCCTCTTTATAGCTGAAAGAGGAGAGCTCCTTCAACCTCCCCTTCCAGTTTTCAGGAGTTAAATCCATCTTGAGTTCTGTGAGGGACCCACCAAGACTCTTGCTCCTCATCTCTCCTACCAGGGGTCTTCACTGGGAGAAAAGGAGCATAGGGGCTCTTGATCAGGGAGAACAGGGATAGAACAAAGGGGAACAGGTTTAAGCTGAGAGAGGAGAGATTGAGATGAGATCTTAGGGAGAAATGTTTTCCTGTGAGGGTGGGGAGGCCCTGGGCCAGGTTACCTGAAGCAGTGGTGGCTGCCCCATCCCTGGAGGGGTTCAAGGCCAGGTTGGAGCAACCTGATACCAAGTGGGGTGTCCCTGCCCATGGCAGGAGGTGGGATTGGATGGACTTTGAGGTCCCTTCCAACTTCTGTGATCTCCCAAAAGCCGCAGTCCCCACGAGCCAGTGCAGCTCAACTGTACCTTCCCAGATTGATTTTCCTCTGTGGTGCAGTGAGCCAGGGTTAGTGTTCTCCACACCTCTGCTTATCTCCTGTCTCAGATAGCTTGCTGGCAGCAGTTATCTCCTTGCAAGAAAAGGCTGCACAGGAAGAAGGCGAGGAGCCCTGCACCAAGCAGAGCATATCCATGCTGCTCACAGCACCCTGAAACCGTGCCCCTCCCCAGCACAAACGCAACCCTCTTTCCCTGGGAAAGGGCAAACAAGGCCAAATGCCGGGTCCTGCACTTGGGGCACAACAACCCTGAGCAGCTACAGACCAGGAGAAGTCTGGCTGGAAACTGCCTGGAGGAGAAGGACCTTGGGGCATTGGTTGACAGCAACTGAATATGAGCCAGCAGTGTGCCCAGGTGGCCAAGAAGGCCAATGGCATCTTGGCTTGGATCAGAAATGGCGTGACCAGCAGGTCCAGGGAGGTTATTCTCCCTCTGTTCTCGGCACTGGTGAGACCAGTCCTCGAATCCTGGGGTCAGTTGTGGGCCCCTCAGCACAAGAAGGATGTTGAGGCTCTGGAGTGAGTCCAGAGAAGAGCAACAAGGCTGGTGAAGGGGCTGGAGAACAGGTCTGATGAGGAACGGCTGAGAGAGCTGGGGGTGTTTAGCCTGGAGAAGAGGAGGCTGAGAGGAGACCTCATTGCTCTCTCCAACTCCCTGAAAGGAGGTTGTGGAGAGGAGGGAGCTGGGCTCTTCTCCCAAGTCCAGTGTATCTCCATTAGAGGACAAAATTGGATTCAGGAGCATCCCCAAGCCACATATCATGGCACGCAGGGTCTCAGCCCTGGGTTATGGATTCACCCTGCTACAATTTAGCAACAAAACCCCAACCAGAGCAGCTTCCCTGGTCACACTCCTCTCCAGGTTCTCCCAGGCAAGCCCTCCTGGCACTCACAGAATGGAGACATGGGTGCTAATGGCCATGGCACACTAATTAATCCTCATTTGCATCTGGAGAGGAGTGCCAGTCTGTAAGTTTACATCCTGCTGGAGGCCTCTGTACTGCAGGATGGCTGCCAGGACAGCTGCCCCACACTTGTGGATNCACCCTGATGCAATTTAGCACTAAACGCCAACCAGAACAGCTTCCCTGGTCACACTCCTCTCCAGGTTCTCCCAGGCAAGCCCTCCTGGCACTCACAGAATGGAGATGTATAAGCCAAGCCCAGCCAGACATGGGCCTGAAATGGGTGCTAGTGGCCATGGCAGGCTAATTAATCCTCTTTTGCATCTGGCATGTGCCAGTCTGTAAGTTTACATCCTGCTGGAGGCCTTTGTACTGCAGGATGGCTGCCAGGACAGCTGCCCCATGCTTGTGGATGGAGCAGGGGGCTCCAGTCCTCCCCAGGACTGATAACCCAAGGATGGAGAGGTATCTGCAGGAAACCTGCTCTCCCAGGGGAGGGATGTGGAGCAGGGATAGATCCCCAGCAGCAGGCAGGAGCCTTCACTCCACTCTCAGAAAAATAACAAGGGGGAAGCTGGTGTCAACAGGGAGCTCAGAGCATCAGGCAAGGTGGGAATAAGTTTGTGGTCAATGGGCATGGCTGGGAAGCAGCATCCCTGCAGCACGGTTTGAGCAGGGACTGATAACAAGCTGAGCTTAAATAGGCTCCTGGGGGCACAGGCAGGGTGCAGGTGGGGGTCCCAGGGGAGGTTTTCTAGGCCATTTAATGACCCCAGCATGGCAAGAGGCTGGACTTGAGGCAACAGTGCCTGCCTGACATGCTGAGCTGGAAGCTCCACCACTGCCAGCCCAGCAAATCCTACTTCTGCAGTATCCTCTGCTTCTGCGTTAGCCTCCACTGCTGCAGCTCAGCCCTCCAGAAGCTGGTTATGGCCCTTGCTGTGCCAACACGTAATGCGTATTTGTTTATTATGCTACCTCACCTTATCAAATGCATGTTGCTGGGTGATGGCTGGGTGCTCTCCCACCACTGGGTGGCAGTGGGTGCACACACACACGTGGGGCTCCCTCCATCCTCAGCACCCCCTCCAGACACCTCCTTGGGCTCAGGGACCTGTGCCAGGCACCGATGCCATGGTGGCCCCATGTCACAGCACCCCACGCTTCTTCCCCCAGTGGGGACCTGGCCATATCCTGGTGTCAGGAGGAGAGCATCCCCTCAAAAGGCAGCCAGAAAGAGAAAATGTGAGGTTAAAATGCTTTGTACCTCCATGCTCTGGAAGCAGTAGCAACCTGGATCTTGTCTTCACACTGGGACACGAGGAGGGCTTGGCTGGAGCAGCCCTCGTTTGCAGAGCAGCTCACCACCACAACCACCACCACCCAGCAAGAGCCCCAGGCTCCCCAGAGCTGTCGGGTCCAGCTGAGCCTGCTGAAACGCAGCCACGCCAGAGGAGCCCTGGAGGTACTTGTAAGACAAGGGATGACATGCTTGATGGGACTTCTTAATTAGATCTCGCTAAACCAAAATGTACTGGGGCTCCCCTGGCAGAACAGCATCAGACAAAACATTAATCATGCTCCAAATAAATCATTAAAACGTTGGGGCTCTCAGAAGAGGAAAAAAACCCACCAGGAAGAAAAAAATCAAAAGCATCTCCAGCCCATAATAAGGAGCACTACTCCAGCAATGACCTGGCCTCTAGGTAGAGCAGAACTGTTCCCCCAAAGCCACCTGAGCCAGGTGGTACCCAACATTTTCACTGAAATCTGTGCCCAAATATTTCAGGATGAGGTCTGGGACCTCCTAACCTCATACCTGGCTTACACCCCACCACAGCTTTATGTTCAAATGTGTCTTTTTGCAACTACCACTGAGGGCCTCTAAGAATTATTTCCCCAGTGGTATAGGCTCATGCACATCACCCACAGCCACCTCTGGGATGCTGCCCACATCTTGGGCTCCAGCAGGTGCTAGATGCAGTGCAGGACAATCTCCTCCCCCAGCACTTAGAAAACACTTCAGGGAGACAACAACAAAAAAACAGAAAGCTCTCCCTCCCTGCCCCTCATCTCATCTCCAGAGCAGAGATGACCACTCAGTGTCAACAACCCAGAGCTTAATTTATGCATGGAGCCACTTGCATTGAAGCACACGATTCAGGCAAAGCTGGTCCTTTACCATCCAAGTGGGCAGGATGGTGGGAAGGCTCCTTGGGACACTGCATCAGCCTTGGGCAAAGCCTCTGGAAGAAGATGGGGGGGAAGATGAGACAACGCTGTTTTCCCCCACACAGCCATCAAAGCCACCAAATGCCAACCCTCAGAACCAAACACCACTTCTTCCCTGCTTTCTTTTCCTACAATCTACTTACTAAAAAGCAAAGCCAGGGCTGCGGTGGGATAGGGCTACTCCCCTTTCTGCATCAAAGATATGACAGTTGACAAATTTACTGCAATGAGTAATTTTTAGCTTCTAGTTTCCTCCCTGTAAGGCTGTGATGCCGCAGGGAAACAGTATTTTCTGCAAAGGGTGGAGCACCCCATAGCGCTTGGACATTGCCACCAAGAGATGATGCTGCACACTCAGAAGCTGGTGGGCACTCATGAAGCCTCATAGATTGACAGCATCCCTGACCTTCCTCTTCCTCCTCACGACCTGGGTACCAAGCTAGCCAGGAATGAAGGATGCCACCAAACCCAACTTTATTACATTAATAGTTGCCGATAATAAAGCTAGCTAGCACTTAGAGCCCCAATCAAATTAGGAAAGCTATAATGAACAATAAGTGGTGCATTAATTCATTAGCAGGGAATTACACTAAATTATCTCTGCAAATATGGCAAAACTTTAATTTACCAGTGGTGTTTTCAAATGGCTTTTGCTCCTTTGTCTCCCTTTACACTGCTGCACATTTTATTTTTCCAGCAGCAAGAAACACAAGAAGTGAATTAACTCCAGCACCTTGGGGAAATGCTTTTGTGTCTCAGCTGGGAATTAATACCCATAAGAGCTACCAGAAATTTTCCTTTTCAGCTTCTTCTCCAGGCTTGCACAGGGATTCTCAGGAAACACTTTTATCATAGAATCATACAATGGTTCAGGCTAGAAGAGATCTTAAAGCCCATCCAGTTCCAACCCCCTGCCATGGGCAGGGACACCTCCCACTGGATCAGGTTGCTCCAAGCCCCATCCAGCCTGGTCTTGAACACCTCCAGGGATGGGGCAGCCACCACTGCTCTGGGCAACCTGGGCCAGGGCCTCTGCAGGGGCAGAAATAGGGTCTTCAGGACATCATGGATCTTATTCCACAGTGAGTGGAAGGAAACTCCTTGCACCACAGGTCATGGGTGCCTGCCACCTCCCATTTAATGACCAGGGCTGCAGCAATACAGATGAAGCATTGAAGGCAAGAGGGCTCCAGGCTTGGGAAAAAAACAGCAATAAATAAAGCTGGGAAGTCCTTGGGCTGCACAGAGGTAGGTCCCTGCAGCCGCAGGGCTCCACAACCCAGCAGCTGTATTTAATTGCAAGGCAGGCAGCTCAGGGATCATTAAGGAGGCTCCTCACTTTGGAAACTGGAAAACAAACCCATGCAATGACAGCCTGGCCTCAGCACCCTGGAGTTTTCAATGCAATTTGGAAATGGTTTGCCTTAACATATCTACCTTCCAGACCAGGAATCCCTTGCAGAAAGGACCCTCTGCTGCAGGACAGATGGCAGTGTGATGAAGGGGATGGTCCCACAGGATGAATTGAACCACCTTGAGTCTCAGTATGTTGTATTCCCCACTTAAAAATAAAACTGTAGCTGGAGAAGGACACACCATGGTCAGAAAGAAGGATGCCAGGCTGCACAAACTCTTTGGGTACTGTAACAAGACACTAAAGGACAGCTGAAATGGATATTTCCTCCTTTCCCCTCAGCTTTCCCTTTCCCTGGCTGCCAGACCCAAGGAGAGGTGACCCCCAGAGAGCCCTCAGATGCCACAGCAGTGCCAAAAAAAGCTTATGTCCCCTTTCCTGGCTGTCTGAATATCCCTATCCTAGCTGGCCCAGGGCTGCTGTTGTCTCTCCAAGATCACCCCCATGAGTATGTGGCCACACCACACAGCCAGAGAGAGGACCTCCAAAATCAACCCTGACTCCCTGCAGGCTTGCAAAAGCAAGTTGCTACAAGCCCTAGCTCTTTCTCTGCTTGTGAAAGTCTATTAACTAATTATTTTATGCTGCCACTAATTGTTCCTGCTGCCTAATCACTAGCAGACCATGCCCAGAGAGGGACAGGGCAGAGCGGCTCCTGCTGTGCAGAACAGAGACAGGCAGTGATGCTCACACTGCTTCCACCAGACAGCACAAACCTGCTAATGAACATATCAGGCAGCTCTCTTAATCCTGAAATTCCTGTAAGAAGTACCTGATATTTTCCCATATGGTAAATTACTTTTCTTTTAATTAATTGCCTTGAAGGCCACTTACAGCCCATCACCGACATCTCCCTGTAACAGGGCACTTACAAGAAGTTGGAGACACACGTGAATAACCGCAATGCATCCTCATTCCCATTATTAGTTCCCACAAATTGATTGTTCTGCCAGCATCTTACAGCTAGCTAATTAAGTCTTTACTCAGATGCTCATGTGTGCAAGGGAAATGAATGCTAATAAAGTCCAGAAGCAGCAGTTACTGGACAGGAGTTGATGGGGCTCACAGTGGGGAAGAATGGGGAAGTTGAACATCGCTCTCGCATGCCGTGCACTTTGCCTTCATCCATCAAGCAATTGCCCAGGGCTCAGTTAAACCAGACAGGGCCAATGGACCAGCAAATGCCACCTACAACAGGTCCAGTGAGGGATCCCAGTGCCTTTGGGACCAGGACAGAGCAGTCTGGCACTATCTAGCCCTCAAGGGCATCTAGTGGCAAATTCCTGTATGGCCCCTTGATCAAATAAGTACTCCATTCTCCATGAGACATTTAGAATCATAGAATCACCAGGTTAGAAGAGACCCACCAGACCATCGAGTCCAACCGTTCCTACCAATCTCTAAACCATGTCCCTCAGCACCTCATCCACCTGCACCTTAAACAGCTCCAGGAAAGGTGATTCAACCACCTCCCTGGGCAGCCTCTGACAGTGCCCAATGACCCTCCTTAACCCACCTAGAGCAATTCCAGCTTTGGGAACCATAGCTCAGGGCTGGGTTTTAAGGTGCAATTTCTCCACCAAGCCTTTCTCCTCATCCCTCCTTGTCAACTTTTCTCCTGGTAAAGTTAAACCCTGGTGGCACAGGACAACAGTAACAAGAGCAGCAAGTCTTGCTCAGCAGTAGATTTCTTTGAAGGGAGAGAAAAATTACAGAATCAAGGTCAGAAAATATCTACTAGATGAGGGATTTTCCCTGCTTTATATTAAAGAAAAAAACCAAAAAACCCCAAAACCTGTTTCAAGTGGATGGTCTAGCAGCATTCCCATTCTTTTCATTACAAAGTCACCAGCTGCACCAGCCATTGCTCCCTGCTCTCCTTAGAGCTGAGGCCATTTCAGCCTGAAGCAACACATCTTCAGCCCTTGTTTAATCCCAAGACAGTTTTTTCCCCATTTCCCACAGCAGCAGAAACCTTATTCAGTTTCAGCACACAAGCAAGTCCCAGACTTCGCTCTGCTGCTGTGTCCTGTGAGAGGCAGTTCCGCCTCACTCAAGATACAATAACAGCTTTATCTTGGGCTTGGCACATGTTATCACATCCTCTAGTATCAACCCTACTAAGAGGGGGATAAGCAGGACTTCTAGAGTCAGGAATCCATTTGGTATCTGTTAGCAATATCAGTTTTTCCCCTCCCTCATTCACCTGAAACTGAGCCGTACCTTGCTCACAGCCAGCATGGAGGAGTTCAGTGCTACCAGACCCAGGGCTGCATGCAAAGTGCGCAATGTAGAGGGAGATTCAGCAGCAGCTCTGGACATTTGGAAAATCCTTCTTGCAAGGAGACACTTTCCATCTCCAACTCCCATGGTTTGGGAGATGTTTTCAGGTAGCAAGAACACTCCCTCCCTGTTTTTCATCCCACTACTGGTTCATTACTGGCTTCCTAAAAGTTGGGAGCCACCCCAGGAGATGACTTACCTTCAAGGATGGAGCACTAGCACAGCCCCAACACCCAATCCCCTAGAGCAGCCCAGAGCAAAGACTGACTGCTGTGGCTCCTCCCCACTGAAGACAAGGAGAGGACAGAAGCATTTCTCTTTATTACAGTTCGGGAATTACAAGGACACTCCAGGAGGGCAGCTATCATTTTCTGCATGCAAGAAACACTCCAAGAGCAGTTATGCCCAGCACAGCGGCTGCTGTGAGCATAGCAACTTGGACCAGTGTGGGAAGTCTTTCAGTAGCACCTGGAAAAGACAAGATCCACTTAAGTATATATTTAATGGTTTTCCACCCTCTGTCAGTGGATGAATTTGCAGGCACCTTTGGGAAGAGCCTCCCAGATTGTCTTATTCTAGAAAGACTGTTCAGGTGTGAAATCATGGGGGTTTCATATCTAGCCCAACCTGGAGCCACCCTCAAATGAGACCTGAAGGCAGTCAGAACACACACATACCATGTGGGGTCTCCCCTGCTGGTGCAAGGCCTCCCGAGGAACTCTGCAATCCCTGAGCTGGATCAAGGATTAATAGTGGTCCAACTGAGACATCAGCCTCTGCTGCCCTTGAGGACCCATCTAAGAAGAGATGGACACAAACGAGTTCACAGGGAAGGTAACTCTGGGTTTCAGGATTTGCAGAAAGTTGGACCATGCAAAAGCAGGTTTTCCAGTAGATTTAAATGTAAGGACACTGCCACAGTTACCTCCCCAAGGACACTGGAGAAGACCTGAGTTTGTCCTTAACATGAGATGCATTTGTTGATTGTCTTCCAAAACCTCACCCAGCCCCAGCCTGGATGGTCACCCTGCCTTGGGGACACAGAGCCCTACCTTGCTTGGAAGGAATGTCTCTCTTCAACCGCCTCCCTGACCATCTGGCCAGAGGGTTAGTTCTGCGGGAGTATCCTCCATATGACAGACAGTTGCCAGTCTCACAGCAGCTGCAGATGTCTCCAGTACCCTCCAGAGAAACCCAACTGAAACAGAATTACCTGTAAGCCTTCTTCTCCAAGCTGACCCCCTCCCTGTGCGCACCAGCTACTCACAGGCTACTGGCTCTATTGAAGGAGCAGGCCTTGTTCAATGGATTTGGGGCTTGGTCAGCTGGGGAGACCTTCAAGTGGCAAGTGATGTAGATCTGGAGGGGAAATTAAGCCAACATCCAAGTTTAATTGGATTTGTCCATGCAGAACAACACAGCTTCTAAACATACTGCAGAGGGAGGGACGAGCACCACATCTCACCAAGTTCCTGTCATCTGCCACAAACTTGAATGCATCGACCATGAACTGCAGTGTTTCCTGCCTCGGCCTTGGAGAGATGAAGGCTGAAGTGGTGTCATCTGATCTCCCATCCACCAAGCATCTGGATAAGGGTCAAAAGTCAGGGACGTTCCCAGCCAGCTACAGCAGCACCACCCAGAGAGCACGACACTCCTTACCCATTGAGGTCAATCAAGGCGTATCGGGGAGAGGAGTTCCTGTCTGGACTCAGAGTGGCAACACAGTCATCCACAAAGAGCCTCAGAGGTACATGGCCCCCAGAAGCAACATCAGCCTGGAGGTGCAGGCTTTCCCCCAGCTGGAAGCCGTTAGAGAGCCTCTCAGTGCTCCAGTCATCTGAAAGGTAGATCCAAGGCTACAGGTCACTTTGGAAGAAAAGCACATTGCCCTCCTTAGCACATAGAGCCTCTTAACTGAGCAGCAGCCCCAAACATCACTTCTGTAAAATCTGATTTTAGCCCAAATTGCAGCTCTGTGCTCTCAGCACACGGCCAAGAGCAGGAACCAGAGGGAAACAAGACTGCCAGGTCTACACCCACCATTCATGAGGCGCAGGGAAAACATCATCTTCTCCTCCGCTGACAGGGTGGAGTGGAAAGGAGCCCATGTGGGCCAGACAGCCTTGCTGCTCACATTGCTTTTCCTAAGGGGAAGAGATGTGTATTAACAAAGAAGCCACCACCAGCACAGGTGCAAAGGAGCAGAGCCACAGCCCCCACATGCTCACCTGGGATAGTGACACTCAATGGGAACCACAGCTGCGTTGGTCCTTACAATGACGGGGTTGCCAGAAGGAGTAGGTTTGTAGAACAAACTTGTTTTGTAGATCAAGGAGTCTGGGGTTGTCTGGAAGGGACATTTGGGAGAGCTAATAAGCCAGTGAAACAAATCAACCAGAAGCTCAGCACCATCAGACACTACAGTCAGTACCGGGCAGGACACACGTTCATCAGCTGTAAAGTCACAGGCTGTCCTCTACATTCCCAGTCCAGGGCATGCAGGATGCCATGAAGCTTGTATTGGCAGCCCAGCACAGGAGAACAAGGGCATCAGCCCCCAGGAGGTCAGTAACAAGCACTTTGGCACCCCTATGCCAGGTAGGTAGGAGGCTGTAGACAGAGGTCTGCAAACCTCATACACCGAGTCAACTCCAGGTGTATGGAGGTCCAGGCAGCCTTGTCTCCTGCCAAGGAGATCAGCAAGTTCCCAGCAAGCCTCTTTCTCTAGTTCCTCAGCAACAGTCACTGCAGTTTCAAACTATCCCCAGCTGTCCCATCTACTCAGGCATCCAGTTGCAAACAAGTCATAAAACCACCATGAGCCTTGCTTCCTGCTGAGTGTGCACCTCATCTAGAATCATAGAGCTACCAGGTTGGAAGAGAACCACTGGATCATCGAGTCCAACCATTCCTATCAAACACTAAACCATGTCCCTCAGCACCTCGTCCACCCATGGGGATGTTACCTGTACTCCAGAAACAATCTCCTCTATGGTCACATCCCCTCTCACCAGAGAGCTACTACAGCCAGATAAGCCCCTCCTCACCTCCAACCCTGGCAGCACCGGTTCCTGTTTATTTCTAGGCTAGAGATCTTTGCCAAGATTAATTTGGCAGCGTCACAGCACATCGCAGCACTTGAGCTGTCCACAATAATTACCATTTACCCACTCAGCACAAGTCAAAGCCCAGAAAAGGTCCATTACCTACACACCACTACCAGGTACGGAGCAGCCCCTCACCCAGGATCCCACCTCACCTGCAAGGTGCTGCCACACTCATGCAGCCCAGCCACAAAGGTCACCGTGCTCTCAGCAGCATTCTGGGCCACAGGCAAGCAAGCAGCCAAGCCCAGGGTCAAATCCCCAGCTCTGACCAGCCGTCCTGTGCCAAAGAGGTCCCTGTGGACTGTGACAACCACCAGCGCCTCCTGGCACTGCACAGTCACAGGGTGCAATGGGGCAGCCGCCTGGAGCTGGGATACATCCACCCAAGCCCACGGAGAGGACTGGGAGAAGGAAGGCACACGGGGCCGGCTCCAAGAGGAGTCCCCCCGGACCCTCAAGATCCCTGAGTCCCTTTGAGGGAAACCCCAAGGGCTGTAAGACAACGCTTCAGTCAGCATCCAGCATAAAAGAGCAACACCCAGGCTGCCTCCAGATCCCATCTTGACCCCAATAAAACCAGCTCATGAAGGAAATGCTGCTCAGGAGCCTTTTATACCAACGCTCCCAGCAGCCCAGCCCAATGGGGCACACCTGGGAGCTGCAAGTACGTCCCCACCCAACTAGAACCATCCATGGGTAACAGGACTCAGCTGGGACCATCCTTCGGTTTCAGAGTATGGAGGATGATGTCCCTAGACCCGCACCTGGAAATTGCCCAAGAGCAGTTTGTTCCATGTCTCTCTGTCTTGCATGTTTGGGTTGGCATCAGCTGCTGCCACCACAGTGGCCAACTGGCCACATACCCCCTGCTCTTGCCCCTTGTGCCTGTGTCATTCTTGCTAAATGAGATAGAGCTAATTTTGGTTGTTATCGTGACAGAGGTCCAGTCAGTTTCCCACAAGCTTTTCTTCCCTAGTCTCCCCCACATCACCAATATCAGCAGTAGCTCACACCACAGGTCCTGGAGCACCATTCAAGGTGGCATGTTCACAAGTGGAGAGGACTTTAACTGCAAAATCCACCTGGGCTGTGGCCTGTGTGTGCTGGCAATCTGTCCATGCTCGATTTCATGGGTATCTGCACTGGGTAATTGTATATCGAGTAATGAAGGCATCACAACCAGCTTATTTGCATAGAAAGCAGAGGTACAAAAGCTGATCTTCCCATAACAGCAGCTGATAAGTGAATGGCAGGCATAATCAAGAGATTAATTGGCCCTCGTATGTTAATTATGCTAATTGGCACAGCTGCTCATGTGTACAGTACGATGACTAATGGCTCTATATCACTGGATGGAGAGGTTGGGGGTTACTCAAAGCCACTTGCTGTGGTGGCAGAGCTGGGTGAGTGGGGTCCCCTTGACACAGGGGTGATGCCTTGAGCATGCTCCTCTTCAACAGTGCAGCTGAACAAGCTGGGAGGGGTTTTTAGCCTGAGGGGTTCCATTCACAGCACATTTCTAACGGTGCTTTACATGAGCGCACAGGGAAATGGGCTTTACTTGCTGAAGCATCTTCCCCCTGGTCTGCTAGAATCTGCAGCGTGGGTTTGGGGTGGGGTGACCCACACCATTTGCTTGTAGGAGAGACTGCAACAAGGAGCTGGATGGGCAAAGCTCCCGATCAGACCAGGAGCTGCGCCCAGATCCCTCGTGGGGCCCCTTTCCCTTGCTGGCCCAATGCATTAAGCATTCACGGTTGTCTCCCTGAAACATGAATAATGCCACACACACGCACACCATCCTTTGCTGGCATGGTCTCCATGTCCCAGCCTTGCCCCTGATATTTTTATGAGTGATGAATAAATGATACAACAAGAAAAACCTCTCCAGCAGCTCAAGGCCTCTTTATTAATTCAACAAGCAGGAGGCCGTCTCCAAACCCAGCTCATTGCTGTGCTAGGTTGGTGTCTTTTACTGTGCTGGGGACGGGCTCCTGCAGCCAAAGGCATCCAGGGGAGTGGGAGGTGATGCTCCTGCTGCCCACAGCACCATCGCCCAGCCCTGCAGCAGGACACAGCACTGAAGGTCCAGGTCTTGATACACGCAGCCTCCTGCAAACCACCTCCATGTGGAACCCAGTCTACAAGGATGGGTGCCTGCACTCCCCACACTTTTGCTCCTGCTCCAAAGGGAGAGATGTAGCTCATCTAGAAATCCAAGGAGCCACGTACACCCTGAGCTCTGTGCATCATGGTAACGCAGCCCAAAGCTTCTCTGCTCATAAGTGGGTTTCTCACACCGTGCAAGAGCTCCAGCCAAGGGCAGGCAGGTCAAAGCACCAGAAGAAGGAAGGAAGGAAATAAATTCAGGCATCTGGGATGAAAGGTGGATGAGAGATTTACTGGCCTTAAAAGTATGAACTTCTTGGGTGGGGAACAGCTTTTATTCTCATTTGGGTGCAAAAGAGATAAGCAGGCAGCAACCCCCTCGCATCCGTCACCTCCCAGCTCTTGCTTCTCAGAGAGTGCCACATCCATCACTGTAACCTGTATTTAATAGCTCTGAAGGAACAGGCCTTTCCATCTGCAAAGTCCTCTGAGTATAGATTTCATGCAGGAATACTCAGCACTGGTGAGGCTGCACCTCAAATCCTGGGTTCAGTTTTGGCTCCCCCAGTACAAGAAAGACATTGAGGGGATGGAGCTTGTCCAGAGCAGGAAACAGAGCTGGGGAAGGGGTTGGAGCCCAGGGGTTCTGGGAGCAGCTGAGGGATCTGGGGTTGTTTAGTCTGGAGAAGAGGAGGCTGAGGGGAGACCTCATTGCTCTCTGCAGCTCCCAGAAAGGAGCTCATAACGAGGTGGGTGCTGGTGATAAGAAGAGAGGTAACACCCTCAAGTTGTGCCAAGAGAGGTTTAGATGCAGGGCTCCAGGTGAGGTCTCATGAGAGCAGAATAGATGCGTAGAATCCAGTCCCTCACCCTGCTGGGCACACTTTTGGTGCTGTTGCACAGTGGAAGTCTTTGATCCGTGCTGTAAGAAGCAATATTACATCCTCCCTTTGGGATGGGTCTCCTCTTTAATTTTCCATTTTTATACACAACAGCTTCACCACCTGAGATGAGAAAAATAATTTCTCTGTCAGGCATGGAAAAGAACTCTACTGTCAGCAGTTTTACGTCTCATCTGAAGGAATCAAGTTTATTTGCCGGGGTGTTTCTTCACTGCAGTGTTAAACACCATATGAATAGGGGAATTGAATGCTTCTCTGGCAAGGTTTAAGCAACATTTCCTTACCTGAAAGAGCACATGCTTCTCTAAGGCTCATTAAGCAACACTAACCTCTCTTCACCATCTCCAAGAAAACGATTCTATCACCAAGCCTGCAGTGCGCCGGCTCAAATCCCACTTGCACAAGCATTGCCGAGGGGTTTGTCTCACTCACTGTGAGCAATGATGGTAAAATAACACTGAAATGCCACCCAGTCGTAAAACGACACTCAAACATCCCCCTGACTCCCTCTCCCCCCTGCCACCCTTCTGCTGTGCATCCCAGAGAATTTAACCCCACTTGGCTAATGCAGAAAAACAGAGGAATTGGAGTTTGGAAGTGATATTGCTCATTAATTTTCCTGGCTGGAGACAACTTCTTAATGCCAGGTAGTTTTTTTTTAAGCAACATCAACGTTTCGTTTCAAATCTCTCTTAAACGACTTCTGAGTCACCACGATAAATACTCCCTGTGCTTTCTTTCTGCTTCAGATCCCTTATAACTACTGATGGATAAATTGCTCGAGTTCACCAGGATAAATCATGCAGGATAGCCAAATCTGTAATTGAAATGTCTTTCAGCCCCTTTGTAACTCTGAGTTAGCAGGACCACACGCATTGCGGCTGCAGGGAAAAACCCTCTTGAGATTCGGCTCTGAAAAACAGGTCCTGGGAGGGAGAAATCAGCTCTGAAAGTGCCAATTCCACCTTGTTCCCTTAGGAATACCATGTCGCTCTTCATCCCTCCTCAAAAGGATCTGGATACTAGGATCAATGGCACCAATGGAGAGTTTTCCAAGGCCTTTTGTTTTTTAAAATTGCCTCTCCCTAAGACAAGTTCCCCTCCAGGTTCACAGCCTTGGCTTTGGGGATTTGCTCCGCACCTTCATCAGCTGAGCTGCAGGAAGATTCAGCCTCTGGTCCTGCTTCTGGGCTCTGCTTTCCCCAGGAAAGTCAGATGTTATGTTTGCAACATCCCTAAAATCAGAAAGCAGCTCAGCCAGGTTGCTCTGAGCTTTCCAGCTGAATTTGAGGCAATTTTGAGGCCAAGAACTGGATGTTTGGGGCAGTGTAGGCTGGATCCCGCTCATCCTGATGAGGCACAGAAAGAAGCCCGTGTAGAAAATGGTGGTTCTGGCAAATCCTTAATCTCTGGAGAACAACACCAACCCACATGGCAGGGCAGGGGTGCTCATGGGTGCCGGGCAGCTCTTGGGTTCAACCCACCTCCATAGGGTTTTCAGAGCATCCCTGCTGCCAGCAGGAACATGGCTCCATCCATGATGAGCAGGACAAGGGGACAACAGGGGCAGGCAGTGACACCACTCCAGCATCACAAGGACATCAACTCTTCCCATCCCATCCCGACGTCTGCCCTCCTGCCTGTGCAGTCAAGGCGAGGCAGCAACACAGCTCAGCATCCCTCTCCTCCCCCCGCTCCGTAATTAGGTCAATAGGAGAAGCAGGAGCCCTTTATTTATTATTGATGGAGAGAATCAAGCCGCCATCGATCGGTGCTGGGAAGAGACTCGCTATGGCGCTTTCTGAAATAACCTGCCAAATGTGATTTTTCTGTTGTCTTTTACCCATCAAAGGTGTTTGAATGAACTCGCAGCTTTGCTTGCTCCCGGGAGGGATGAGAGCAAACACAAGCGAGCTCCAGCAGCCGAGTTGCTGCCAGCTCTCAGCACCAGGTCCTTTATGCTCTGCATCCCTGTTAAATCCCTCTTTCCTGGCTGCCAAGTTTGCTGTTATCCAGGAGCAGGTGGAGGACAACGTTGGGGCTTTGAGGGAACGGAAAAAACTGCAGCATCAGGTAGGCAGCGTTGCAGCCAGCCAGCCTCATCCCTGGCTGGGTCTCACTCACAGCACCCATCAAACCGTGCATTAGATTAAGGAGACCTTGAAGAAAAAGATGGATGGTTTCCTCCCCCAAAACACTTAAACACCTGGACAGCCCCAAAAGCAGGATGGCACTTGGGGACAAAGGAAACAACTAAGCTCCTCCTGGGCTGCTTTGTCCCATGCCAAGGCACAGCACATCCTCCCTGGGACAGTGGGGAGCGGGAGCTCACAGTTCACAATGGCTCACCTGCCTGAGCCACCTAAGCGTTGCTTTCCCTCAGCTGTCACAGCTTAATCCTGATTTTCTTCCTCACCAGCCTCAAGATCTCCCTACCCTGCACAGCCCAGATTGCATTTCGCCAAAACCACCTCACGCTTGCCCAAAGAAATGCCCCAGAAAGCTCCCAGCTGGAAGAGACATCCCTGAGGATGCCTTCTCAGGGCCTTTAGAGGTCATCTCAGGACTTGAGTTGCTGAACCTAGGGACAACCCATCCCACTGTGACAAAGAGCTGGGGGTGGTTAATGGCTTCATCCCCCCAGCCCAGCATCTGGGTGCTAAATAATATTAATGGCACCTCCTGGCACCTCATTAAAAACTGCACTGGCAGTTAATGCAGGCCATAGATCAAAGTCCCTAAATGAAATCACCATCCATCCCCTCCCTAATCTGAGTTTGATACCAGCCTGCTTCCCCTTGTCTTGCTTTTAGAAATATTTTTGTATTTAAAGGTAGAGCCTGGCATCATGCCTGGAGAAGGGCAGCTAAAAATAATCCTCTGCGGGTGACTGAGGAAGGTCCCTTCCCCACCAGCCTCCATCACACCCCGCTTGCACCCCATCTCAGGGACTAACCAGCCTGAATTTTAGAACAATTCCAAACATATGACAAGGTCCCTTTGGGATTTTGCTCTCTGTTCTGCTTGAAGTATGAAAATAAAGAGGAGGGATGAGGGCTCTGTGCACCAGGTGATGGAGGGGCTGTGGTGGCAGCAGGGACTGATGGACAGATGGGCTGGGCTGAAAGGGGCTCCAGGAAAGCTGGGGAGGGGCTCTTGATCAGGGAGTGCAGGGATAGGACAAGGGGAAGGGTTTTAAGCTGAGAGAGGGGAGATTGAGAGATCTAAGGAAGAAATGTTTTGCTGTGAGGGTGGGGAGGCCCTGGCCCAGGTTGCCCAGAGCAGTGGTGGCTGCCCCATCCCTGGAGGTGTTCAAGGCCAGGCTGGATGGGGCTTTGAAGAACCTGATCCAGTGGGAGGTGACCCTGCCCACAGAACTTTAAGGTCCCTCCTAACCCAAACCATTGCATACTTCTATGAAAGAGGGACAATAAAGGCTTTACTCTGGGTATTTCAATATTTAAACTAATTACCAGCAAATCTGCACCCAGAGACCACACCAAGCCCAGAAAGCACTATCCAAAACAACTCCCAAGTTTATTTGTCAAGGCACAAAACCCCCTTCCAATTCTGGATTTTAAATAATGATGAAAACCAGCAGAAGAGCCATCTAGGCGGCACAGCGGGGACCTGTGCACCCACCAGAGAGGGACAGGGACACACCAGCCTGTTCACCCCCATGCACCCTGTGGGTACCCATCAGTGAAGGACCCCCAGGTCACACACGAGGGAAAAGACCCCAGATCCCACGGGAAACATGAAGGTTCAATCCTATGGCACTGGCCAGGGTCAACCCCCCACAGTGTTTTAGTCCCCAAAGCATCGTCGTCTTTGTCACCACAGGGAGGACAGGGGGGCTTCACCTGGCCAGCAGGTCTCCCTAAGCCGTGACTTCCGACTCCCCCGTCAAAAATCTGAGGCAGAGGATAACCAACCTGATGGGATTTTGCATTTAAGGCAGAAACAAAAGTCCAGTGGGAACCACTGTGGTGCAATGTGAGAAAATAACCATCACATGTCCCCAGAGCAACACATCCATGAGAGATGAGAGCACTAGCTCTGTTACCCTGGGCCTAGGGATCCCACAGGCCCCATCCATCTTCCAGGAGCCTCTGGAGGTTGATCGGTCACTCCCAGGGACCTCACTGATCCCATCACCTCTCTCAAGGCCTCTGGGCACTGAAATTTGCCCTGGAAGGCACTTGGAAGGCAGCTGGCTTGGCTGCAGCCACGTGGAAGCAGGCACAGAGGGTGCTGGGGGGAAAATGGTTGACCCCCAGGTACTCTCAGCCCCATATGGGGACAGACATGTACAAGGAGGAGCCTCCACGCCACGGCACACTGGCCCTGGGAAGAATGCACTGGTCTTCAGGGCTTGCCAGGGATAAAGAAATGCAGCCTCTCTCCAACCCCAGGGAGCCCCAAAGACGTGGCCAGGGTGGGAGGAGGGTGATGGGGCACAGGACCCGGGGGTGGCAGCAGGTCCATGACCCCCACAGGGGACCTGGAGCACATCTCCACTGAGGACGTCTCAGCTGGTCCAGGGCACAGGGTGCTGCTTGGGGTGTCCTAGCTCCCATCAATCGATTTCTTGTTCATTATCTGGGGAAAAAAAAAGAATAATTCACAATTCCTCATTAATGAGTTAATTTGGTCACCAGCAACTCCAGACTCTTCTTGCCCTGGAAAACTGGGATCCACACTCCCAGGGCTGATGCCAGCCTCAGGCAAATACAACCAGGCACATGCAGGTGTGTTTTTATCCCTCCACCCCTCCCTGTGGTTGAACCCCTCCCCCCTGCAGCCAGCAAACCCTGTGAGATGTTATTATTCAAGCTTCATTTCTGCCAGAAAAAGTAGTTGAGGAGTGAGCAAGGGATGTCTCGCACCTGTAGTTAAGGAAACAGGCTGCATCGGGATGAAAAGCCAAGGGGCTGGGAAGCCGAGCATGGCCTGCAGTGGCTTGCAAGGGGGAGATAAGGACAGGGAGGAGGGAAAAAAGGAGGAAAAGCAGAGTCGGTTGATGTTTCACTAAAAGGGTGAAAGGAAAGGGAGAAAAGGCTTTTAAAAACCTATTGGGAAGGGGAGAAAAACAGCATTAGAGAAAAATCTGGTTGGGGCTGTTCATAAAAGAGGGAGGGAGGACCAGCAGTGATTCACCAGCAGCAAAAACCAAGCCTCGGCCTTTAATAAGAGAGGAAATAAATTGAAAGATTGATATCTTGGGAGGAGAATGAGTTGGAGAAAAGTGAGGGCGACCAGGACATCGCTGGAGCCCATCACTGGGCTGGGATGCATGATGGGCAGCACCGAGCCAGCAGTCTGGAACAAGAGATTGAAAGGCAGAAGCCAGAGGCGGGACTAATTCTTACGAGCTTCCATCAGAAATTCAGTTCTGGGTTGCTGATGGGGAATTCTGTAGTGGGTGGGATGAAGCCCATGCCTCCCTCCCCACAAGGCAAGGAACAACCCCAGCAATTCCCCTCCTCTTAGAAAACCCATGGCAATGCTCAAGAACAGAGCCAAACTCCTCCCAGTGAGCCAGGTTAGTGGCATGAGGACTTTCTCAGGCCCAGGCTGCCCAAGAAAAGGAAAGAGAAGAAATACCACGTCAGAGTTGTTGGTCGCATTGCTCCATCGCTGCTGGGATACAAGCAGCAGCCACAGCAAGTGTAGCCCAAATTGGAATGGAAATGAGTGCTGGGAAATAGTTGATTTGTAAACACTTGATTGAAAACCAGGGAAAAAAATAGTAAAAAAGATTGAAAAAAAACCCAAAAACCCACTCTCCAAACCCTAGTGATGGATAATGGAGATGCAACAGATACTTTACACTTAGAACTGAGTATCATCTCCAGTGTGCTTAGGAAGAAACCTCATCATGAGCCGGTTTGTGGTCCTACACTGTTGCCTGGCAAACACACTCACCGTCTTGGCTCTCTGCACTCTTCAGCGGCCGCAGGGCTGTGGAAAGAAAAAGAGCACGTGGTCAGACCCCACCATGTGGGACAGGGGGGTTTGCAAGGGAATGTCTCCCCAGTGGAAACAGCGAAGAGCCCCGTTTTGGGGAATCCAATAATTGCACCCACCGATTGCAATCACAAACCATTCCCCAGCTCCTAAACCTCCCTGGCAGCAAATGAATGCTTTTCTTTTAAGAGATGGGGTGGCTTACCAGGGAGCTTCCAGCCTGAGGGGATGCAAATAGCAGGAGAGAGCACAGGGAGGCTGAGTATTGTCAGAGGGTGCAGAGCACACCAGGGTCTTTGCTTGTGTAGGGGACAGTGGCACAAGCACATGCAATGATGTTCTCACCCATATAAGAAGGAAGCATCATGCACCCACCTGTCTTGGGTTCTTCTCCCTCCTCATCCTGCTCCTCTGTACCTGCAAAAGAGCAAGCCTGAGCGTGTGAGGTATCTGCCAGACTCCGCCCCAGCACCCACCCTGAATCCCACCTCCCCAGGCAGTCAAGTTTGGTGGATGCCCCTGTGATCGTCACCATCCCCGGCAGCTCAGAGCCACCCATGATCGCTGCACATCCTGGGCTGTGCTTGGGACCAGGCACTGCTGAGCTGCTGGGGATGTGGAGGGAGGAGGTGACCGGTACCACCCACCTGCACCCAGCACCCCGAGGTGGGTAGTTCCCCCAGCGCAAGGCTGTCCCGGGGATGCACAACCCCGACAAGCCAAGCAGAAAGAGCCACAGCTCTGGGCAACGCATCCCAGCCATCCAACTCCCTATTTATAGCACAGACACCATCTGGAGTGCTGCTCAACAAGGGGCTTAGTGGAGAGCCCTTGGATCCCCAGCACCTCCAGGGCACAGAGGGATGAGCATCCCCTTCTTCCTCCTGCAGCACCCACCAGGCTGCCAGGCTGTCACTCCATCTGGAAGTCCATAAGCTTTGCACGCTATAGGTAAGACCTGCTGCAATGCTGTTCCTGGCTAGGAAAACCAGCAAAAACTGCTGCTCCTGCCACCCACAGCTGCCAGGCTTGAGGGCAGGGTCCCTGTCTGGCTTCTGTCTGACCAAGAGACACAATAAAAAGTTATTGCTAAGGGCGTGCAGACATCAGTACTAAACATCACGGGCTGGGAGATGTGTGCCTGCTAAAGGGCTGAGGTCAGCTGGCCCGAGGCCACAGCTGAATGTCATGGCACTGCAAATCCCCTGACTGAGCAGGAAATGCTGTTACAGGGGTAAAAATGAATATAATATATATATTTCAGCCAGGAGAAAACCCTCTTAATCCCCATCACTAGGAACACCCAACAGCCAGGCAGCACGGTGGCATCATCGTCCCTGACAGAGAGGAGGAGCGAAGCGGGAGCCCTGAGGAGGCTGCAGGTCCCAGCCCTGCAGCACGATGCTGGCAGGGAAAGGCTTTGGCAGAGCAAATACTTCTGGAGTGAGGGAGAGAAAACAAATGGGGAACGTGAGCAAAGTGCCTCTGCAGCCATTTTCAGAGCACAGCAGCTTTTTTAAAGCAACAAAGCTCCTCTTTTTTGAGCAAGCACCTCTCCACAGTGAAACCAAACAGGAGAAGGATGCAGAAAACAAGAGTGTGGAGCAGCTCTCTAATGCCACTCCCACATATCAAAGCACTTCGCATTTCCACGGTTGTAAGTGCTAGAGGCACATTCTCAGAGGGGATGCTCCATGCACACCTGGTTGCGGATGCCAGACATTCACAGGATGCTTGAACCAGGAAGGTGAAAGGTGGAGACATGTCGGTTGTCAGGAAAACCACATGTATGTTTGAAAGAGCCACTGGGAGTGATACACAAAGCCAGCAAGGATGGTGCCTGCCAAGCTCACCAGCTCTGAGTATCCTTTCATCCTTTAAAAGCCGCCTCTACCAAGGCACACCCATGCCCATTAAAATTTGTCCTAGCTTCTCCCATCCATCACCCCCTGCAAACTCCATCCCTTTTAGGGGGGGTGCTACCCCCACCATTACCTGCATTTTCCTCCTCTTCCTTGCAGCTCTGACGGATTTTCTTCTGGCAGACGTACACCAGGAGAGCCAGCAGCCCCACGATGCAGATGGCCAGTCCCACCGTCACCCAGAGAGCCACAGCAGGGAAGGCGAGGTGTTGGCCTTGCAGAGGAGGAAAGAAAAATACCACCCATAGTGAGCATTGCTGCCCGACCAGAAGAACACGTGCCATGCATCCAGGACCCCATGGTGACAGGCGCTGAAGATGCTGCACCCACTCCCTTTCCCCTCTCACCTCACACCATGAGGCCAGGAAGGATGGGGACACCTTCCCCAGGGTCTGGGATGGCCTGGCAGGGACCATCAGGGCTTGGGGAATATTTCCTGGAGTGCTGGGAATCTGATTTTTCCCTGTTGTATTGTTCCTTCGACAAATAAAGTCTTATCCCAGACCTTGATCCACCACAGACATCACCCCAGGGTTCACCATGCGCCCTTGCGCTTGGGGACCCATGCAAAACCCATTCCTCTGCTCCCAGCCAGCAGATTCCACCCAAGGTTTTGGTGCATCCAGCCAAAATGTTTATGCTCCACCAGAGAGTCACTTTCCCAATCCAGCAAGGGTAATTAAATGCTAATTAACACTAGCAGGGAGTGCACAAGGTTATAAAGAGCTCTGAGAGGGCAGCAAGAGGAGCTCAAAGTGAAGCCACAAGGCTGAATGTGCTTGATAAACTTCTCCAGCCTGTATTTCTGAAGTAGGATTGCTGCAGCTGGGATGGAGCACCCCAAGTTGAGAGCATCCCACAGCCATGTGCTAAAGAAAAGACAACAACCACACCCTGTACTGGCTTTCTGAGGTGCTTGAAACTTGGACAGGGTGACTTGAAAAGCTAGAGACTAAGAACTAGGGATGCCAGTTCCATCTGGGATGCTAGAGTGGGATGACAGGGAGGACGGCACAGCCTAAAGTCACTTTCATAGGTCCATCAGGCGACAGGTAGAGTGAGGACATGGCATTGCAACCCCCAGGGCATCTCTGGGCCACATTAGGGATCCCAGTGCCACCACAGTCACCATATTCAGAGCCCATCCCTTCCTTCCCCCAGTTTTGACCCTCACTGGCTCACCTGTGAAGGTGACAGAGGCCTGGGTCTCCAGCTGCAGCACAGGGTTTCGCACCAGGCAGGAGTAGGTGCTGCTGGGCTCCACCTGCACCTGGAGGACGCTGTGCACATCAAAGAGACCTTCCTCATTGGCCACCTGGGACGTGGTGATGTTTTCCGTGATGTTCCTGCCCTGGCTGTCCTGCCAGAGGACGCTGGCCTCAGGGTAGCCACGGGAAGCATGGCAAGTCACAGTCGCCAGATCTCCTGGCTTCAAGTCCTTGTGGGGCTCCAGGTTCATATTGGGCTTGGAGTAGGGAGCTGCAAGGTGAAGGACAGCCAGCATGAAGAAGATCAAAAGATCGGGATATGAAGCAGCCCAATGAGGCTGGGTAAGCCCCAGGACAGACTCTTCCAGCTGGAAACACCAATCAGCTGAAGCCTCCCCAGCTTCAGTTTGTTCATGGCTGTGTTTCCAGGTGCCTCTCAGCTGAGAGCCTCTGCATCCTGGCAAGGAACGGACTGCAACCCCCACCAGCAATATTTTGGGGAATGCAGCTGGCTGGTCTCTAACAGAGACCTGACTTCAAGGGAAGACCACAACAAGGATGAGGAAAGAAAAGCTCCTCAGAGGAGCAAAGCATGATTGAGAACCCTCCTCTTTGGGGAGACACGTAGGGACACCCCCCCTCTCTATCTCTCACCTGCCACCTGCAATGTCACAGCCGCACTGCTGTAGTGTTGGACCCAAACGAAGCAGGTGAAGCTGCCCTCATCCGCGATCTCCACACGTCGGAGGAGCAGTGAAACATTGCCCTGGGCCAACTGGTCGTAGAAGAGGGCCGTCCGGTTGGCGTAGCTGTCACCCTGGTTTGCTAGCTGGTCTCGCCCACCGGAGAAGCTATGGACCAAACGCTTGGTGTCTGTCAGGTGCCAGAAGAGGGTCAGGTTGTCAAGGCTGAAGTTGGCTCCAGGGGAGAAGGAGCAGCGCAGGGTGGCATCTTGACCAAAAAGTGCCACCACAGGCTCATCTGGGACCTGGATCTCCATGGCACCTGCAGGAAGGTGGCAAGGGCAAAAGCACGTGGTGGTGAGATCCTGCAGAAGAACCTCCTTTTATCCTTCTGAAGGACATCTAAGCAAACTGATGGATGCCCACGGAAGGGAGCTCTTGCAGGTGGCATCTCAGGACTGTTTCCATCACCAGCCCCAAGCCAAGCCCTCCCTGCCTGCAGGGACACAGCCCCACATTCAGCACCAAACCTGGGGCATTGCTGCCTTCAGCCACCAGCTGCAGCCACGGGCACCCAAACCTGCACACCCCTGGGACACACAGCCCGTTCTCTCTCCAGGGTGGGAGGAGGTCAGTGAGTGACTGCAGCCAGGACTGTCCCATATCCCCGGGATGAGCCAGCTCCAGCGGTGCCACGGCCAGGCTGGCAGGCACTAGATGGCACCAGTGTGATGCCAACCGACTGCCACAGCAAGATGCCAGCTTCATCCCAGTGCCATGGCAGGATGCCAACCACACAGCCCAGTGCCATTGCAGCAGGGAGCAACGCCAACTATGCCAGGGCTGCCAGGCCCTCTGCGCTCAGGTCTAGTCCTGGGGTGCTTGTCAGCAGCAGCAAGCAGCAACGTCCCCAAAACCAGACCCAGGGCACTTCATTCAGCAAATCCTCCCGGCCCCAAAACAGGAAGGAAAATGGGAAAAATCTCACCTCAGACCGAGGATTTGCTTTATATTCTGACCTCAATATCACTGCAGGATAGAGCAAAGCCATTACCCGCAGCAAATACCCCCCTGGGGATGAGGGCAGCAATGAGACATTAACTTTTAAGCGAGAGCCTGAGCGGGAAGGATGAGGAGCTGCAGGAAAGAGCCAGGCTGGAGAAGATCTGCCAGGGGCCACAGATGGGCAGACAGGCAGAAGGGGAGCACTCGGGCAGCCTGCCTGGCTCTTGGCAGACCCAAGTGTCACGTCTCCCTCCAGCTAATAACAAATGCCAGTGGGTTTTAAGAACAGGATCCAACCTGGCCCGAACTGCCACTGAGCATCCCAAAAGGATTCAGCCTCAACATCTCTCACAGACTGAGGTGCTGCAGCCTAGGGGACAAGGGGTTGCAGCATATGGGGACAGACACTGCTATGAGGGTGGCCCACGTGCACCAGGAGCCATCACACCTGCAGGGTGATGCTCTGGGCAGCTGGAGGATCACAAAACCTGGAAAAACACCCTGTAGGTGCTGCCTGCAAGAACCACAGGTTGAAGGCAGCTTGTGCAGGATGAATGTGGCGTTCAGGACATCTCCTCTGGGGTGGCGACATGTGAACTATGTCAACCCCAAACCCCCCAGCCCTACTCACCTGCCAGGCTGAGCACCAGTGTTCCCAGAACAAGCAGTGGGGAGAACATCCTTGGCACAAGCAAACGTCGAGTGAAAAAGCAGAAACGAGCACGGCCCTGGGCGTCCTTCTCAAAGGGAATCTTTTCTCTCACTGCAAGCACTCCAAGCTGGGGAAAACCAGAAGGAAACCCTGAGAGGCTGCTGAGAACCAGGGGTAGAGAGTGGGAGACTGGCAAAAGGCAGAAGGTCCCATGCCAGCCATGCCCTTTGTCCACTATGCAGCTACTGGAGCACTTACCCCGCCATAAAACACAAGATGGGGTTTGCTTCCAGTCTGGCACCAGCCAAGGGACCAGTGCACCCCTGCATCAGGGACACAGAAGCAGCTCCTGTGTCAGAGGCGTTGGCTGGTGCTCAGGGAAGCCACGTGAGCCTCTTCCCCTCCTCACCCCTTCTCCTCCCCTTTTGTTTCTCTCTTTCCCATCTGTTCTCTGCAGCATTGGGCTGTTACATCCCTGTCCTCCAAGAGAAGGCAACTCACTCCCAGTGTCCAAACTGGCCAAAACCCAAACATATGAAGTTTGCAGATTCCTGGCTCCGCTAACAACTCAAGGGCTGCGAGGTTCATCCCTGCTCCTGGCAGGAAAGTCTCCAGCACAAGGCTACCTCCAAAATTAGGGAGTAAAACCAGAGCATCTCAGAACTGGATGTGGGCAGAGGTGAGGGCAAGCTGCCCAGCACCGCTGGCTCCCACAGCTCGCTTCCCAAGCATCCCTCCCGGCCTCGTGACTCGCATTCCTCCTTCATAGCATAAATGAGTCCCAGATATCACAGCCGGCATCACCGCTGTCCTGTTCTACCCCTGTCCCAGCACGACCCAGATCCCTGCTGCTCCACCCACAGCCTTTAGCGTGGATGGATTTCAGTACTAGGGTTGTATTGGCAATAAATTGGTGTCGTGGCACCAATTTCCCAGCGTGCAGCAGGAACAACTTCAGTCATCTGCTCCCACAGCAAACACTGTGGCACGGCAAGGAGGGGAAACTGAGGCACAGCTCTGCCCCAAGAGCTCTTGGGGTGCAACCCCTCTTCTTCTTTCCTAAGCAAAAGGCTCCTTTGGAGGAAAAAAAAGCTTTTTTTCTTAACCCATATGCCTAATTCTAGCCTTTTCTTGAACAGACAAGCCTGGAGCCAGCCCCGTGCCAAACATCAGACAGCTGAGAAGGGAGGGATCCGTGGTGGGAAAGGGTGATGGGACATCACTCAGCTGCCCGGGCAAGGGAAACCATGACTCATCTCCCTCACGCCTGGCCTTGGAACTCTTTCCTTTTCCTGGTCATGCTAAAATAAATTACATTTTAAAGGTTTCATGACCTACGAGTCACGCCGGACTGTCTCAGAAGTGTGACAGGAAGAGGACAGTCGTGTCCCAAACACTCCTTCTGCAGTCAGGAGCCAGAGAGGGGTTCCTTTGCCTTTTGGTGGGTCTCTCAGTGACTCGGTTTCTCCATCTCTGAAGTACAAGCCCAGACAAAGGATGGGCTCTGTCCCAGACCTGAGTTTTTATTTCAAGTTGGGGTACAATGAACCCCACAAACACATCCCTTGGAAGAGGGATGCCCTTGTGCATGGCAGGCCAGCAAGGCTGAACTCTCCAGAAACCCATGGAATAAATAAATCCCTGGTTGCAGCAGATCCTTCGGGACCATACACCACTCATTCTCCACACAATACTTACTATCATGTGGCCAGAACACTGCTTTTTCTAACACCCAGACTCTCAGCTGCCAGATTATCACCCTGGGATGGGTGGAGGGGTCAAGAAAACATCTGCTGTCCTCACCACCTCTCTGGGTCAGTCCCAGCATCTGTATGGAGCCTCTTGCTTTGCTCCTCTCAGGCTGGTCCAGGCGTTTGAGGGTGCCTGGGCTAAGCCCTCCACTTTGCTCCTCTCTGATTGGTCTCAGCTTTTTGGGGTGCTCGGGCTGAGATGAGTTGGTGCCCAGCTCTGCTCCAGACTATTTTTAACTTCTGGGTGAGGAGCAGAAGCTCCCTGAGTGCAAACCAGGACCTTGTGGGGAAGGGGTGCACGGCCTGTAAAGGAGGGGTGTAAAGCCCAGGGAGGACACGGATCTGTTAGAGCGAGTCCACAAAAACACCGCAATGACCTGAGGGCTGTGAGACCTTACAGTAGCATCCAGTACTGAAAGGGGCTCCAGGAGAGATGGGGAGGGGCTCTTGATCAGGGAGTGCAGGGATAGGATGAGGGGAATGGTTTTAAGCTGAAAGAGGGAAGGTTGAGATGAGATCTTAGGAAGAAATGTTTTCCTGTGAGGGTGGGGAGGCCCTGGCCCAGGTTGCCCAGAGCAGTGGTGGCTGCCCCATCCCTGGAGNCAACCCAACCCCTTCCATGGCTCCGTGCAGCCTCAACTCCCGGCGGGGATGAGGCGCGGAAGAAGGGACGTGTTATCCTCCTGCTCATCCCGAGGAATAAAGGGAACAACCCCTCCCTCTCGGAGCGCGGGGTGCGTTCCAGCTCCCTAGATCTATGAAAGATCCCACTTCCAACCGGACGGATTTAGAAGCCTCGGGGCGGGGTGGGGAGTGCACCCTGCACCCACGGGAAACGGGGAGGAGTGGGGGGCGAGAGGAGCGGCCCCGCACCCCTCGGAGTCCCATTCATCCCACTCCCCCCCCCTCCCCTTTTCCCCCTCCCGGGCACTTACCGGGCTGGCGGCACGCGACGGGCGGGAGCGCGCGCTCCCCGAGGGCCGGGGCGGGGTGGCGGCCGCGCCCACATTGGCGGAGGCCCCGCCCCTCATTTTGTCGGCGTCGATTGAGGCCACGCCCACTTAGACTGTGGCCCGCCCCCTGCTTGGCTCTCATTGGCTGTGGCCACGCCCACGCTGGTGGAGACCACGCCCCTCGCTTGGTCTTGCTGGTTGCGGCCACGCCCCCTTCGGCTGTGCAGCGCCCCTGCTTGGCTCTCATTGTCTTTGGTCCCGCCCCTCCCTGGCTATGGCCGCGCCCACGCCGGCTGCGGCCGCTTCCGCCCAGTGGCACAGGGAGGAGGAGCAAAGAGAGAGTTGGGAGTGTAGGGGCTTAAGGCACTGGGGGGTGCATGGAGCCAGGGATATTGGGATGCAGGAAGCCAGGAATAGTGGGGTTTGGAGGGCTCTGGATGTAGAGGGGCAGGGGACTGGGGTGAAGGAAACCAGGGATATTTGGGTTATGGAGCCAGGGATATTGGGGTGCACGGAGCCAGGGATATTGGGGTGCAAGAAGCCCAGGATATTTGGGTCATGGAGCCAGGGATATTGGGGTGCACAGAGCCAGGGATATTGGGGTGCACGAAGCCCAGGATATTGGGGTCATGGAGCCAGGGATATTGGGGTGCAGGGGGCTCTGGATGCAGGGGGCAGGGGACTGGGATGCACGAAGCCAGGGGTATTGGGGTGCAAGAAGCCCAGGATATTGGGGTCATGGAGCCAGGGATATTGGGGTGCAGGGGGCTCTGGATGCAGGGGGCAGGGGACTGGGATGCACGAAGCCAGGGGTATTGGGGTGCATGGAGCCAGGAATAGTGGGCTGCAGGGGTGGAGAGATTTGGGTGCACAAGGTGAAGGCACTGGGGTGCACAGAACCAGGGATATTGGGGTGCACAGGGCTGGGGCACTGAGAAATTGGTGTGCATGATGTTGAATCATTGGGGTGCATGGAATTGGGGTACACACTGAGCTGGGGCATTGCTGTGCACGGAGCCAGGTGGGCAGGGTGCACCAGCCCGAGAGATGTTGACATGCATAGAGCTGAGGAACCAGGGCACACCAGTCCAGAGGACTGGGATGCACAGAGCTGGGGTGTCAGGACTTACGGAGCGTCAGGACTTACGGAACCTGGGGTGCTTGGGTATACAGAGCCAGGATGCAAAGCCCTCAGACTCAAAGGTACAGACACAGACCCAGGGGACTACGGTGCGATGTGCCCAGGATTCCAAGACCTCAAAGACCTCAAAGCAGGGAAACGAGTGCACAGAGCCAGGGCATTGGAGCTCTCACAGTTGGGGAAGTGGGGAGCATGGAGCCAGATCATGGCAAGGTAGGAGCGCTGAGCTATCTCCTCCAGGTAGAACACAAGGCAGCTAGAGTTTCCCTGCAGAAGACACATATTCCACTTCCCAGGATAAAAACTGGGTAATAATTCACTCATGTCAGCTGCCCAGAGGCACCTGCACTCCCAGACTGCGCTTGGTGGAAAATGCTGCTGAGGACTAGAGGGGCACCCCCAAATAGTCGGAAGGGGTCATCCACAAGGGTCCCCTGTCATGAAGAGCATGACCTCAGAAACACGAGGCATCAGGGCAACCTTCCTCCTGCATCAACCACTCAAAGGGACTGCAGTTTCCTTGGAAAATCCATCTCACTGCCTTTTGGAGTTTGCTTTTCTGGGGATGCAGCCTGGCTGGGCTCCAGGGGGACACTGCCATTGCTCCCACAGCCCATCGGGTTTCTCTTGGTCAGGGCAAGGCTGTGGTGCTGAGCTCCCTCCCACACTCCTACACACAATGTCTCTTTTTATACGGCCTTGGGCAGTCGAACACCCAGTGCCGCTCCCTAACACGCACAAGGGGATGAGAGCAGGGAAGGGAGCACAGCAGGAGAGGAGGAAGAGAAGGAGGAAGAGCAGAGCCCTGAGAGGGAGCCAAGCTCTTTGCAAGGGTGATTTTTTCAATAGCACACATACCAGATGTTCATAGAATCACCAGGTTGGAAAAGACCCACCGCATCATTGAGTCCAACCATTCCTATCAAACACTAACACATGTCCCTCAGCACATCATGCACCCATCCCTCAAACCCCTCCAGGGAAGGTGAATCAACTACCTCCCTGGGCAGCCTCTGCCAGGGCCCAATGACACTTTCTGTGAAAAAGTTTTTCCTAATGTTCAGCCTAAACCTCCCCTGGTGGAGCTTGAGGCCATTCCCTNCTGGCCACGCCATTTCTGATCTAAGCCAAGATGCCATTGGCCTTCTTGGCCACCTGGGCACACTGCTGACTCATGTTCAGTCACTGTTGACCAACACCCCCAGGTCCTTCTCCTCCAGGCAGTTTCCAGCCAGACTTCTAGTCTGTAGCTGCTCAGCGTTGTTGTGCCCCAAGTGCAGGACCTGGCATTTGGCCTTGTTAATCCTCCTGCCATTGGTCTCAGCCCAGCAGTCCAGCTTGTTCAGATCCCTTTGCAGAGCCTCTCTTTGTTGCCCCAAGGGGAGAGGCTTCTTGGTTTTAACCTGTTTTTCACAGAGGGCCCCTCAACATCTGATGTTGGGGTGCACTGAACCAGGACACACCAATCCAGAGCACTGGAGTGCAGAGAGCTGGGAGATATTGGGATGCATGGAGATGGGGTACCAGGACACACCAATCAAGAGGACTCTGGGGCACAAGCCAGAGGCTCAGGGTCTCTCATGTGTTCCTGAGGCTCTGGCGGGTGCAGTCTGTGTCCCAGCACCAGGTGTCTGCGTGGGAGGTTTAGGTCTTTAATTGCTCCAGAGTAGAGGAAGCTCCTTACCCTTTTGATTACAGAGGAAAGCTGGAACAACCAAACCTGGGCAGTTTCAAATGAAAAGGTGAATAAAAATAACCCCAAACATGCTATGCTTAAAACCATTTCATTCTTCTTTTGGCACCTGCAGGCAAGGAAGGATTTTGCAGCACCAAAGCTGGTAATAAGGCTGCACGACTTGACCCAGACATTGTGGGTGACAGCAGCAAGAACGAGAAAGGATGAAGTCAATATACTTCAAAAGCCTGCAACTAAATCGAGCACTCTGTGCTCGATTCACAGATGTGCTCTGCAAATGAAGAGTGTTTCTCTTTCCGTGCCCAGCCTGGCGTGGGTAGTGCTGGATGTGCAGAGTGGCTGAGTGATCCCAGCCGGTGCAGGCTCCAGCTGAGGAGATCCTGCAGACCAGACATGAGCCATGTCAACCCGGTTGGCACTTGTCCCCGTTTTGGAGGCTGATGGAGAAGATCCAACCATCAGGCTGAGAGAGTTGGGCTTGTTCAGCCTGGAGAAGAGAAGGCTCTGGAGAGACAGTGGCCTTCTGGTACTGAAAGGGGCTCCAGGAAAGCTGGGGAGGGCAGGGATAGGGCAGGGGGGAAATATTTTGAGTTGAAAGAGGGGAGATCGGGATGAGATCTTAGGAAGAAATGTTTTCCTCTGAGGGTGGGGAGGCCCTGGCCCAGGTTGCCCAGAGCAGTGGTGGCTGCCCCATCCCTGGAGGGGTTCAAAGTCAGGTTAGATGGGCTCTGAGAACCTGATTGAGTTAAAGATGTCTCTGCTCCTGAGAGGGGCTGGACTAGATACCTGTAAAAGGCCCTTCCAACCCATTCTATGGTTCTATGGTCAGAAACCAATGCTGCAAGAGGGAGAAAGGCATGTGTTGCAGAGACCTTCTGCATGAGCCGATTCCTTCTCCTAATCCATATCCAACAGGTCCACCTGCAGCATCAAAGCTCAGCAACCCTCAAAAAAGCATGTGGAGCCCAATGGTTTCATAACAACTCCTCCAAAAAAGGACAGGAACTCCCAGCGTGGCGCAGGACAGGGCTTCACACCATCACAGTTCCATCCCTTTGTCCCTTCTCCCAACAGTTCACATGATAAAAGCAGCATCACGGCTTTGATATCTTAACTGTGAGTGCAACTCCTCTCCTGGTAGGCTTTGAAGATACAAAGTGAGCATCTGAGCACCAGGAGTTTTCTTAGCATTAAATACAAACACACACAAAAAAGGAGTGGAAACTATGAAGCTTTGGAAACAAAAGCAGATTTCTGAACATCAAAACTAGCTAAAAATCAAAATTCATTACTGCTTGCAAGTCTGCTCATAATTAACAATGAAAGGGCTTCTGGGGAGGAATCCAAATAGTAGATATTCTCCATCTCAAATGATTATTTTTGGCTAATCTCCCTTCCTCAAACCCTGCAGTACCCAAGTACGTGTGTAAGAAATGTGCATAATAATGAAGCTGACAACATACAAATACAGAAAAGCAAAGAAAAGGGATATAAATCCAAAGTTTAATTTCCAGCCTGAATTTGATCAAGAAGAGGGAGAGGCAAAGGGGTGCTGGGGTGAAGCAGGATCTTCCCGACAAGGTGTCCACAGTGTGCAGGTTACCTCTGCACATCCCAGGGAGGTTGGTATGCCTGCTTTTCCTTCCCATCGATAGCATGGAAATGCTGCACAGTACCAACAGTTTCAAGCTGCAAAGATGCAGAAATCAAATGTGTGATGCCCAGGAGGCTCTCCTGTATTTCCTTCCAGCACAGAGCATCTGGCATACATCATCTAAGAATCAGAGTGGTTTGGGTTGGAAGAGACCTCCAAGATCATCCAGTCCAACCCTGCTGCCATGGGCAGGGACACCTCCCGCTGCTCAGTTTGCTGAAAGCCCCAGGGATGGGGCAGCGATGACCTCTCTTCCCAACCTGGACCAGGGCCTCCCCACCCTCACAGTTAAGTATTTCTTTGTAAAATGTCATTTCAATCTCTCCAGCTTTCCTGGAGCTCTTTTCAGTACTGGAAGCTGCTCTAAGGTCTCCCCAGAGATTCCTTTTCTCCAAGATGAAAAAGTTTAACTCTCTCAGCCTGTCCTCGAATGGGACGTGCTCCAGGTTTTGGATCATCTTTCTGGCTTCCTCTGGATTTGTTCCAACAGCTCCATGTCTTTTCTGTGCTGAGGACTCCAGACCTAAACATGGGGCTCCAGGTGAGTTCTCATGAGCATGGAGTAAAGGGACAGAATCCCCTTCCTCACCCTGCAGGTCCCACAGCTTTGGATGCAGCCCAGGACACTGCTGGTTTCTGGGCTGCAAGTTCTTGGTGGATTCAGCACAAGGCAAGGCAGTGGTGGGTAAATCCCAACTTGGCTATGTGCAGATTTCCATTCCCCAAAAGCTGCCTAAATCGTCCATTTTGTAGCCCTCAGGAACCAAACATCATCTGGATCCACATGGTAGTAACTGCATTATCTCTACAGGTGAGCGGCTGCAGCTTCTCCACTGGAGAATCCTTGGACGTATGAAAAACAGCTCTGGCTCAACTCACTGCAGCCTCAAACGAGTGCAAGGAACATCACATGCACAAAAAGGAAAGGATGTGGAGGAGTGGGAAGAGGGTTTTGAGGCTGCTTCGAACCAAGAGGCAGAACAGCAACCCAGTCCCAGGAGCTGACACACACCACAACACCAGTGTGAGGCTCCCAAGCCTTATTTTGATGAGGTTGCATCTGGATAACCTCAATGCTGCTCACTCAGGAGGAACAGAGCTGAAACACTTTGTATGTGGCTGTCTCAAGACTCAGGGTCAGAGTTGGAGACAGTGACTCACTCACCGCTGGCTGAGCACAGATGTTCTAGGTCTGTGCATGCGGCTTGAGGCTGCTTTGGAGAGAGATTCAGTGTTTTTGCAGCACACAAGAGTCATTCATAAGCAGAGCACCCAGCAATGGACTCCAGATGCAGATTGACCCCGGTGGGATGCTAGCAAAACTGGGATAAGTTCTCAGATGTGGGTGCACACCCAGCCAAGCCCTGATCCTGTACCTGGGTGGCATCCAGGTAGGCACCTTCCCTTCTCCTTGCCAAGCCACCACCACCAGGAGGTGCTCAAAATGGAGGCTTTGAGCCTTGGTTTGTCCTTCAGTTCAGACCAGCTACTGCAAATGGTTCCCCCATAAATTCAGGGTGGGCTTATCCATCCTAAACTCCAGATGGGATCCAGAATGGCAATAACCGAAGATGCTGGAGGCCTGGGTTGCTCACACTCCCACAACTGCAGATGAACAAATCTTGCTGATTTTTCAAATAAAAGTTAACAACGTAGTGGGATCAGTACTCCAAATTCACATGGAAGAGCCCCAGTGCAAGGTAAAGGGTGAGAGCATGCACAGGGGAGTGAGAAGGGGCCAGCACAACAACCTTTACTCTCTTTTCCCCAGACTCTTGTGAAACAGCCCTGAGGGGTCGGCAAGGGGGAAAGAGGGAGGGTAAGCGCAGGGTTACCCTGTGACACAGGGCTTTGCCACCCCCTGGAAAATGCTTATGAAAGCTTTTGTCAGCAGAGTCCTGCCAACACACGTGCGTCCCAACAGCACTTATTTGCACCAAGGGGCTCTCAGGAGAGGGATGGTGAAGTTGTCCTGTTTGCAGAGGCTGTTCTCCTGCACTTCAAGAGGAAACAGATTCCTTTTTCTTTCTGCTGCATTGCCTTTGAGGCACAAAGGAGTAAGCTTTTAGGCTGAGGCTCACACCAGACCCTGAGAGAGGACTTCTCCTCCCCCAGACAAGAAAATTAGACTTTTTTCCCTCTTCCTTTCCTCTTGCTTTGTTTCTACATCCTCCCCAGGAATTCCCCTTTCCCCTTCCACCCACCCTTGCAGCCATCGGCATCCACAGCAGGAAGCCTGCAGCTGCCACTTCTGCTCTCCCCATTGTGTTGCGCTAAGGGAGGCTGAGGCTCATCACCAAACAGCCAGCAAGGACAATAGGAATTGCCCCAAATTTGAGAAAGAACTGCTCCATGGCAGGGAGTTGGAACTGGATGGGCTTTAAGGTCCCTTCCAACCCAAACCATCCTACAATTCCTTCTACGACAGCAACCAGATGCACCTTCCTAATCAGTGCCATGTGGTCACCTCCTCCCTGCTCACTATCATCCCAAGCAAACGAATTTACCTGGTGTCCCCCTACCCATCTCCACTGCATCATGGCCTCTGTCTCCCAACCACATCAGATGAATCGTCTCTTCATCAAAGAGCAGACAGGAGAGCAGGGTTTGCTGGTTTGATCACAAAGCATGAACTGCATTTTGACCTCCCCGGGAATTAATTCAGCTCAGAGCAGGGCAGCTATCTGGAAATATTAGTAAGGAGTTCTCTTATTGGAGAAAACTCATGAGGCTTTTCTTTTCCCCAATTCCACCACTGCAAGATTACTTTCACCATGGTTTTCATCAATCCATGATTTGAATTTAAAAAAAAAATAAGTTTTATCTCTAAAGCCTTTCCGTATGCTGGGGTTTTTTTCCTTCAATAAACTCAAACCCTCCCCACTGCAACAATAAGCAAACACCATGGAGGCAGCACAGTAGCCACACACCGCAAATGCTCATACAAGGGAAATCAAGCAGAATAAGTACCTGGGTAGTGCCAAAGCAGAGCTGCAGCACCACAGGACAGGATCACCTTGTCCCGAGAGAAGCAGTGACACCGCAGTCCAGCCATGCGGAACTTCAAAAGATCTTGCATTGGTGAAGAACAAACCCAGGCCATTAAGGTACTCAGCCCACCTACAGACAAGCTAAGCTGCAAAGGATATGTGCTGCTCACGATTTGTGTGCACACAAATGCTGGGTTAAGCTAAAAACTGTGCAGATTCTTAATGCAAACTCTTAATGCACTGGGAGACCACTCCTCGAATCCTGGGCTCAGTTCTGGGTCCCTCACCACAAGAAGGATGTTGAGGCTCTGGAGCGAGTCCAGAGAAGAGCAATGAAGCTGGTGAAGGGGCTGGAGAACAGGTTTTATGGGGAATGGCTGAGAGAGCTGGGGGTGTTTAGCCTGGAGGAGGCTGAGAGGAGACTTCATTGCTCTCTCCAACTACCTGAAAGAGGTTGTGGAGAGGAGGGAGCTGGGCTCTTCTCTCAAGNTCAACACTTCTGTTTACAATCAGAGGGCCTGTGACACTGGCTGAACCTTAGAGCAGGGCACAACTGAGCTAATGCAAAGGTTTATGCTATTCCCCCATAAAATATAACCTTAATCACCCATGAGGCTACCTTAATGGAAATGGTGGGGACTCACTCAGCAGCCTCCACACCCCAGGCACTGCTCAGCGTCTGCTGTGCTAGCTCCTGAGGCAGAGCCTGCTGTCAGCCTGCAGATGGACACACAGCCCAAACCCTTCCAGCACAAACCTCCAAGGCACAGCAGCACGCCTACAGGAAAGGAATCACCATGCCATTAGTGGCCTTGTGGTTAAACACACCGAATATCTCTTTGAAGCCCAGTTTCCTAGGGAAACTAAGTGTTGATCTCACAGATGTCTGTCCGTCTTCTCCCTAAGAAGGCAGTAGCTAACTCTACCTGAGTCCAAAATGACGTCAGAGCCTAAGTGGTGGTTTGGTTCCTACCAGCGCTGGCAGAAATTCAGCAGCAAAAGTCAGAGCAATGCAGGTAGCCCGGTTGGCAGGCAGCTGGCATTGCAGCACGTGTCCTGGATGCCCATCAGCTGCTCCCTCCCTGCCACAATCCATGCCATCACTGTCCAGAAGAGTCACGGGAAAGGAGGAGTTATTACAGCGGTGGGAAAGGGATGGTCTGAAGGAAATGGAAGCCGTGAGAGGCAACAACCCCCACACTGCTGCTCCCGGAGCAGCTGATTTCAGGAAGCCAAGCGCTAGCACATCACATCTCCAGACTCACCCACACATTTCTGGAGCCCACCCTGTGCTGCACAGAACAGAGTTTTTTCCAAGAAAAGCCCTTCCCAAAGCAGCTCCTCCATCTCAGCACCATCCTCCTCCACCTCCTCATTCTCCTCTTCCTCCAAGGCTGCTGCCAGCAAGGAAGGGAATACAGCGACAGCAGAAGTCACCATGAAGCTCGTCTGCGGCTGATGCTTTAGGCTTATAAATTGCAGCTGTCCCGTGGCAAGGTGACAAATGTGTCATGCACAAGATGCCACATTCACACCATTATCCCCATCACAGTCCTCCCCACCACCATCTGTTTGGAGCTGGGCCTCCTCGACAGGTGGCTGGTGGGACAGCAAGAGGAACCGTCAGCTTTTTAGGGGATCTTGCAGCACGGGATACACCGACTTTCTCCCAAACACCCTGCCTCCTGCTTAGGAACAGTCCCACAGGGAGATTCCCACTCACAAAGCCAGGCAAAGATGTTGTCATGACAAATTGAAGATCAGCTGTTGGTTCTTCCACACTTTTTCAGCAGCTTGATGGGACAGGGAGACTTGAGAGAGGTTTGAAGCACGGATCACCTTGTCCCGCAGCAGGACCCACCAGGGGATGCAGTTATAGGTCCTACCTGGCCTGCCCAACTCAAGCAAATGGATTGAGAGTGGGTCCAAGGAGAAGGAGCTGGGGTGCTTCTTGATGAGAAGTTCAACATGAGCCAGAAAAGTGCACTTGCAGCCCAGAAGGCCAACCATGCCTTGGGCTGGATCCACAGCAGGGAGACCTTAGAGCAGCTTCCAGTACTGAAAGGGGCTCCAGGAAAGCTGGGGAGGGACTCTTGATCAGGGGGTACAGGTATAGGACATGGGGAAGGGTTTTCAGCTGAAAGGGGAGAATGAGAGATCTGAGGAAGAAATATTTTGCTGTGAGGGTGGGGAGGCCCTGGCCCAGGTTGCCCAGAGCAGTGGTGGCTGCCCCATCCCTGGAGGTGTTCAAGTCCAGGTTGGATGGGGTTTTGAGCACCTGATCCAGTGGGAGGTGTCCCTGCCCATGGCAGGGGGTTGGAACTGGATGGGCTTTGAGATCCCTTCCAACCCAACCCAATCCATTCCATGATTCTATGATTCAAACCTGTCAGGAACACAGGCAGATTCAGGACAGTTATTTGAGCTCATGTAAACACAGTCCTCTGGCAGATTTTTTTTAACCTTCACCTTTTGATTTGTTTGCATGGTGTTCATATTGAGCCCAAAGGGCACATGTCAGCAGAAACCTGAAATAACCACATACCTGTGCACCCTCCTCATCTGCTCTTTCTGGAGATTACGTGGCCTCAGGACTGAGTTTTATCTAAAGGTTAGAAACCATTCTTAAAGCCCACCAGCATCATGGGGTACAATTCCACTTGCTGGAATGTGGAGACCTGGAGAGGGGATAGAGGGTGAAGAGATGCTCCTTGCCACCTCTGAACAACATCCACCCCTGCTTCTAGCACCCCAGCCTTATCAGATCACAGCAGTCCTCCATCATCCATCCAACCACAGGCTTTGAGAGGCTAACCAGCCAGGACCACTGGCAAGGACCTCGAGAGATGAGATTTCCAGTCTTCCTGCTACTCTTTAGCCTTTTCCAGACTTGCCTCTTGCTCCTGGCAAGCTCAGAGATGGTTCTCTTTCCATTAATACATTGCCCAGGCTCAGCATCTCTATAATCACAGAAACATAGAATGGTTTGGGTTGGAAGGGATCTCAAAGCCCATCCAGTTCCAACCCCCTGCCATGGGCAGAGACACCTCCCACTGGATCAGGTTGCTCACAGCCCCATCCAACCTGGCCTTGAACACCTCCAGGAACGGGGTAGCCACAGCTTCCCTGGACAACCTGGGCCAGGGCCTCCCCGCCCTCATCATGCAAAATTTCTTCCTAATGTCTAATCTAAATCTTCCCATTTCCAATTTAAAGTCATTCCCCCTCATCCTATCACTACAAGCCATTGTAAAAAGTCCTTCTCCAGCTTTCCTGTAGCCCCCTTCAGTACCGGGAGGCTGCTGTAAGGTCCGCCTGGAGCCTTTTGTTCTCCAGGATGAACAATCCCTACTCTATCAGTCACAGCTGAAGTGCTCCAGTCTTGGGATCATCTCCGTGACCTCCTCTGGGCCTGTTCTAACAGTTCCATATCCTTCTTATGTTGGGGACTCCAGAAGTAGACAAATTGCTCCGGGTGAGCTCTCATGAGAGTGGAATAGAGGGCAGAATCCTCCCCCTCCCCCTGCTGTCCATGCTTCTTTTGATGCAGCCCAGGATGTGGTTGGCCTTCTGGTTTGTGAGGGCGCATTGCCAGCTCAAGAGCTTCTCATCAATCAACACTCCAAGGTGCTTCTCCACAGGGTTTCTCTCCATCAAGTTGTCCCCAATAAGGTCCCTTATAACACATCCTTTGCTCGTCTTTAGGGGTTGTCCTGCCTACTTTGTTATCTTGTATTCCAAATCTAGTTCTGCTTTCTCAAAGCACATGGGAAGGAGGTTTCAGTCTTTCCACTGAAACTGCCTTTTTCCTCCACCCATGCTTCCCTAAAACTGTAATTCAAATAACTTTAATTGTATGTTACTTTCTTTCTGAATTGCCCCATGGATAATTTATCTTCTTTCAGCGTAGCTGTAGGGAGTACAATCTTATCTTACAGCTCCAGCAATGCTGACAATTTCCTATCTTCTGATGCCTTCTGCTCTTTACTATGTTGGGGCTTTGTTACAGAGTTGATTAAACCAAAATTGCTTTTTGCTGCAATTTTACTGCAATCTAACCCAGAAATGCCCAAAGAATCACACTCATCTTTCACAATGCTCATCTGTTCAGTGCTATAAAAGTCCTCCCTGCTCAGTCTGGAGTGTCTCTAATTCTGTACCAGCCGTAATGTTTGCCATCAATTAAACCTCCCCTACTGACATTCCTCCAAGCTTTTGTAGGTGAGATACTAGAGATATTCAGCGGAGCCCACGGTCACTCACTGCTATCTCCTATTGTTCATTTTCTTCTATTGATAAAAAATGCTTCTGCTCATAAATTACTTCTCTTTTTGCAATTGCACCCACAAGCTTTTCCCATCCATTTCCACCACAGCTTTCTCAGTAGCTTTTGTTTCTTAAAGGTGCCAGAAAGTTTGAAGCCCAAACAACATTCTCAATGCACACACAGCCTAAAAGCTCCATGAGAAACCCTTGATTGTCCCCCGTTTATCTCATTTCCAGGCCGTAGCAGGGCATGGCACTGACCTACACAGCCCCAGCCCTGAATCCTGTTCCTGGGACCTATAAAAATACTCTGCAACTCTAGTTGTCTCAAGGATTTGGCTATCCCCAGCCACCTGGAAGAAGGCTTCTGGAGCTGGATACGGCATCACAACTGAGTTTCTGGAAGGTTTTCAGCTGCCTCATGCCTCCTGTTCCAGTTCTCAGGGAGGGGCAGTCAAATGCATCATGGAAATGGCCCTTTCCATTGCCCTAACAATGCCTTGGTGTCTCACCAGGTGAGCCTGTGCTTGCTGGGATGGGGAATCCATGCTCCCACCTTCAGATGAAAGGGCATAATGTGTCCCTTGTAGCAAACAGAGGGTCCATGGGGAGATATATTGAGGGAAGGCAGACCAAGAGACAGGCCTGGTACTGCCCAGGACAGCACAACAGCAAGATCACACTGTGACCGTCCTGATCTGCTAGAAAGAGACACACAAACCCTCCATGTGGCCACCAGCACACTCTTCCTCACTGGTCAGGCAAAAAGTCTGGGATCGAAGCTACAGGCACCTCCAAGATCCAACACCAATGGGTGCCCATGCAGAAGAAAAGCTGTTGTCTGTAGGATAGCAAACCCACTGTCCTCCCCTTAGTGAGAAACAGGAGTGGGATTGAACCAAGCAACAAGGGCAATCATAACACAGGCAGGGACCTCACCAACAAGGAGCATCCTGCAGGATGAAAGCAGGACCAGGGAGGTGACAGCCTCAAACAGCTCCTGGAATCATAGAATCACTGAATGGTTTGGGTTGGAAGGGACCTTAAAGTCCATCCCATTCCAACCCCCTTGACATGAGCAGGGACACTTTCTACTGCATCAGGTTGCTCAAAACCTCATCCAGCCTTGAACACCTCCAGGGATGTGGCAGCCACAGCTTCTATGGGCAATCCAGGTCAGGGCCCCCCACCCTCACAGGAAAACATTTGTTCCTAAGATCTCATCTAAATCTCCCCTCTCCCAGCTTTCAGGGAAGTGCCAGCATCACAGGTCCATCCAGAAAGAGCAAGACAGAAGGTAGGACTAACCACAAAAGGCATCTAGATCCTACCCCAGAAGGGTCATTCTGGGAAGCCCAAACCAGGACAGACCCACCCACACTCCAGCTCAAACCAAGGTCAAATATCTGACTCTATTTTATATGGAGCTCCTGGAGGAATGGACAGAGGGCCTGAGGGTACAACCTGCTCCCTGGTACAACCTAGATGAGGTGGCTCAAGGCCACTAAAGCCTATTTGTACCCTGATGGCTGGGCCAGATGCTTTTTCTTGACTGGTATTTATTTTAGGTGTCATACTCTCAAGGAAGAAGGGAGCCTCAGGTTTCATCAAATGATTTTTATTAAACCATTGCATCATTGGCTAAAATAAATGCACCCCAGGCCAGCACAGAAAGCCCCATGTCAGAGTCCTGGCCAAAGGAAGCTAAGAGAGCCACTAAGGCCACATGTCCAACCTGACCTGCATCACACTGATTTAGGAAAATAGGCTGAGTTGAGATAATGGTATCATTTACCATACTGCAAAGGTCACCTAATACTTTTAATTTTGATTTAGCTGGTAAAGGCTGACCTGCAGTGGTCATGTCAGATGCAACAACCAGCACAAACGACACATGTGGTCCCCTGCTGCCAACCATCACGAGCAATCTGTGCAGCCACAGGCTGTTGTTTGTCAGCTCCATAATGAACTCATGGTCCGGCTGTTCCCTCTGTCACCCCCCCAGTCATCCAAGCCTGATCGTCTTCATTACATTTTAATCATCGGTGTTTAGTCAAACATATCGGTATTTCTGCCTGGTTGGCTGCATGCGGCCGGGACCCAGAGGGAGGCAGCGAGAGGACTGCGGTCGATGCAAAGCCATGATAGCAGAGCTGCCATCGATATCTGGGTCACTGGGCTGCCTCCAGCCCCACCAAACCAGGCTTGAGCACCCACATATGGAGGTCCTCCTTTAGGAAGAGACACACCTCTTGAGGGAGCTGGGACCAGGAACCACAAGCCCAGAGGGAAGAGTAGAGAGCCAGAGTGGCACAGCCAAATACAGCCCCAACACAGAGCTGAGGGACCATGTGGCTCACTGAGTTGTCCCATGATACAAAACCCAGCCCTGCCTGGGACCCATGGGCTTAGGAGCCCATTTAAGCTCAGCCCAGAATCCCCAGTCCTTCTTTGTGCTGTAGGGGTGCTGGTCTCCGCTTCAGTTCCTATATTTGTACCCAGTTATGGTCCCTGTTGATCTGAATCCTGATTCAGAATGATTTCCCAGCATGATCTCAGATTTATTTTGTCACCTTGGACCTGCTGGGGGATCACGTGGCAGTATCTGACTCTGGTTGCCCTCACCCTAATTGATCCTGACCCGTTGATGGATTTCCCAGCTTGTTCTTGAGCCCACCTTGGTGCTGTGGATATGCCTGATTGGGACTCTCAGCTGCCCCTGGCTCCCTTCTGCTCTCCTTACTCAGGTACCTTGGGGCTGATCTTCCCCTGCCAGCCACGATGCCACCTCATTTCCACATTCCTTACTGAGCAGTGCCCTTGCCGCTCCCTGGTACAACACCCCTTGACCAAAGCCAAGCCTAGTCTCCAGGCTAACAAAACGTGATGGGAATTGCCCGAGTGATAAAGTGACCCAGGCTACTCCACACAGGACACAGAGATGTCCCTACCTGCGATGAACAGAGCCCATCTCTGTGCTCTTCCACTTCTTCAAGGAGATGAAGCTAGACTCTCACTGCAGGCATTGCCCAGCCTGGCTCGCACTCACCCAGAGCAAGCCCTGTGCTAATCCATGGGTGCCACCTGCCGTCTACTTCTGATGGCATCATCCCCAGCTGTGCCTTCGCACCATGCAGATTTCTCCAGATGTTAGGGTTCCCTCCCCCTGTGCCTTCTTGGAGGTCTCTTGCTGGCACCCTCAGTGTGTGACAGTGAGCGTAGCTGTCCCTATGCATCCAGCCCATGGCTGGCAGGCACAGCTCGCAGTGAGCCCAGGGGGATAACAAAGTAAGGGAATAGCTCTTGTGTGTCTGTAACTGGAAACTAAGCTGTTAGACATGGCTTCCTAAAAAATGGGGAGAAAAAAAGACATTGCTGCTTGGCTGAGCTGGATGAAAAACTTGCAATTCAGAGAAATAACTTTGGGATTGGGTCAGAGAGAGAGGTAAAAAAACCACTTTCCTTTCTTTTTGTTCCTCTTGCTCCTTTTCTGCAGAAAGTAAGGTTTATGTCATAAACAGATCTATGTCATAACAAAGCTGAAATCAAATATGCTGAAAGCTCTCATTGGGCTTTTTGTTTACATTGCAAAGCATTCTGACCAAAATTACCCTCCCTGTCACAGTGTTTGTTTTGCGTGAAAAGAGATTTCTTCTTTGGAGAAAAAAAACCCCTCAGTTAAAACATTTTGACCGGTTCTGACAAGAATATTTGAATGTGTAGGAGGATGGGAGAGAGCTCGAAATAACCCAAAACCATTACCCAGCGGGGCTGGGATGTGTAAAGCCAGCTTTCTGCAAAGGAAGAAAGCACATCGATATTCTCTTCTCATCACTACCCCGGAGGCTCTCACAAAGCCCATTTCTCTCTCATTTTACAAGTTTTCCCTTGCCCTGTCATTCCTCAAAGCACATTTCTCTCTTACTTTACAAGCTTTTCCTCTCTTTCTCATTCTCTACTTTTTCCATTCATTCCTTCTTTTCAGGATGAAAGCTTGGAAGGAGTCCCCTGTGCAGCACAGCCCTGTTTGTAAGACCCTGAGTGCTTTTCTGGTGACTCACGGGGATGGGTGCCACCTCTGTCTAGTGGCTCCATTCTGTTATCTGATTAGGTTAACGGTGTTCTCTGCCTGCCACTGTGCCTTTGGGGAGATGAATATACTTTAATCTATCGTGTAAGCCAAATGGCAAAGCTACCTCTTAGGATGCTGTACCTCCAGTACACTTCTGCCACGCTGCAAGGCAGGCAGTGACTGCTGCGGGCCAGTAGCCAGAGCTGGAGTCTGCCTGGCCTTGTAGAATGTATATACACCCATGTATGGCATTGTGTTTGCCCAGTCATCTCTTCCCCTCCATGTACAAAACAAACACAGCATGTTATCTTGATCATTCACTTAACAATGCATCCTCACAGTGCCAGGACTTCTGGTTTGCAAATGCACCTTGTCTGTCTCCAGGCTGATTTCAGCCTGCGGATTTGTGCTCTCCCTAGCATGTCGCCCTCAAAGTATTAACCGATGTTCAGTGTTTCTCAGCCCTGAAAAGAGCCGCAATGGCTGTTTCACTGCCAGATGTTAGCAAGTGTTCTGTGCTCTACCCTACATTTTCAACTTGTCAATAATAGATCCAAAAGAAGGTAACTGCGAATGAGACTTCCAGAGGCAAAGCTTTCTTCAAGTGACAAAGTGTATCAATAAATACAGGGATATAACAGGGCTCTCAAATGTTTCCCATTGCAAGAAGACAAGCTCAAAGATGATACATCTGATGCCTCTTTGCTGCTCCTGCAATGTGAGAACTGAAACTGTTTCCTGAATTTGCTGCTGCTGGGTTTTACTCTTCCTCTTTGCTTCTTTCAAATCCAAGATTTTCTTTCCTGCTTTTGCTGAAGTCCTATGGAATAACTGGAGAATAATCAAAATCGATACATCCTAGGTGAAAAGAAGATGGGTCTTGATTGAAGGAGAAATACAGGGATCTGGAGTTACCGTATTTGGAAGCTCTCTGAGTTCCCCTGCCACTCACAATGTCAGGAATCACCATGCCCACGCAAACACCCTACACAAGACTCAATCTGCCTCTCTAAGAAAACTCTTTCCTCACTATCAAGCTGCTGTGTTGATTCCAGTGCTGGTAAATTTTGTTTTTCTCCAAAATTGCACTGTAGGAGCAACCTGTTGTAAGAGGATACACTCCTGAGGGGTAGAACAACAGGCTTTTACCATATATTAGCCGTGGTTGTATACATGAGCGTGGTAGGAATAGATCCTGCAGTATTAGGGATTTGAAGGAACCCTGTGTGTATCCCCCAAAAGACTTGAAGGCAACAGCAAGCTTGGGATCAGGTCCATCAGCACAGTCCTCTCCTGGCCATGGCAACCTTCTGCTTCGGTTTCTTGTGCTGTATGTTCACAGCACCTCTGCACAAACTACAACCCCCCAGGTTAGCTCAGTCTGCGTGGTGTCTTTGTTACCCGCTGTAAGTAACTATCTCTGTTCAGAGCCTTCAAGGGAAACCCTGGCAGCCACAGCCCCATAGCCTGGCCAAGCAAAGCTCCCAGCAAGCGTACACACCGGGGTGAAACCAGCAGTAAACAGGACAGCATTGCCCCAGGGTTGTGCCCAGGACAGAGCCAGAGGAACGCAAACATGACAAGCGAGTTATGCAATTGTGTGGAGAAGATTCAGTAAAACAACAGTGCGCTGAGGTGGTTACAGAGGGTAAAAAAAAAGCCTTCTGCTAACTTGGGCGCAGGCCTCTGGCAGCATGAGTCACTGTGAGCTGCCATGGTTACGAAACAAGTATTACTGTGCAGCTACAAACCCTGCTCAGAGGCAAGTACATCACTAACTAGTTCCAAACTTGGAAAACGTTCGAGTGTAGGTAAGGCTTAATACCGAGTGGGTGTCTGCAAAAGGCAGAGTTATAGCAAAAGCCTCTGGAGCTAATATTCAGCCGGCAAAGCAGCATGCAGAAAGGACACTGCCATGTGAAAACTTGATTTCTGAATGCTTTTTGACTATTCCTTCTGGTTTGTCAGAACTGTTCCACAGAGAAGGAAAAAGAGGATGTTTCTGCGCCATGGCGAGAAAACAAATAGTAGTGTCACAGATGATTCAGCTGGCATGAATCGTGAGTCACGGAAATGCACCATGGAAATCCTCCAGTGCAGGATGCACGGCACAGTGGAATATCTGATGCACGTCCAATCTAGTATCAGGACATCCTTGTAAAATCAGGCAGAGACAGGATTACGTACAGCACCAGCAGCTGCCCCAGTGTTTCTCACGCCCCTGTGAAGCTGCAGTCATTAAATCCATGATGATTGTCAGCAGAAGTCCTGAAGTGCTTGATCAGCGATTTCACTGGCTTCCAGTGAGTAGCACGTGTTTCATAAAAGACATGTGTTCAATCCTCCTTTTCAGTCTCTGGGTCATAACAGCAATAGAAAGACTTGGAGCCTGCTAACGACCAGATGAGACGGACCAGGCCAGGGTAAAGGATGAGGGATGCACAGTCAAGTGGCTGCTTTGAGGGAAGAGGGGGAGCAGCGCTGTGATCCATGCAGTCGCTGCAGGCTGCACGCTGGTCAAACCAGCTCTTGCTGTTGTGTAGAGCGGTGCAAGGAATTACAATGGCTTTGGATGCTACTACCACACAGTGAACAGGGGCTGCACCCTCCTCGAGTCCATCATAGCGTGTGTTCAGCAAAGCCTGTGGAAGACTGAAACAGAGGACTCAGCAGAAAGCAGAACACCTATTTGTTGAGGGATTTTCTGCTTTTTATACTTCTCCACTGGTCTCAGTCTGCAACTCTGGTATCTCTCTGCTTTGGGTGTGCATAAGAATGACAAGCTCAAGTTCTGCAGCAGGGTTTCAGCCATCTGTGTCATCCTAAGGAGGAGAGCAGTCAGAAATTTGGCTTAAATAGCCACATTGAGTTTCCCATTGCTGGGGTCACCAGTGTAGCACTGAGCAGAGTGCAAGGAACAGATCTGACCTGGTATCTGTGTTTTACAGAGAGGACTATAAAGAGACACCCTACCCAAAGCTCAACCAGAGGCATTTTGGGGGATGCTTGGCAGATCGAGTGAACTAGGAGTGAACTTCTGTGCTTTCTGCCCCCAGCTGCACCACTAACCTAGGGCAAACACCTTTGCTTCTTGCAGCTAATTTCCTACTTGTGCAAAAAAGACAGCGCCTGTAGGAAAAAAAACCCAAAATTTTCATGAGTAGCAGTGATTGATAAAGCGGTGTTTAAAATTATTTCAGTTTTTCATGGGTGTGTGGTATAAAGCTGAGCACTTTGGGATGGATTTTCCATTCCCCTGACAGTTCCTGGCCGCTGCAGAATGGCGTAAAACCTCCCAAATTACACTGGTAAGACTGAAGCTGAACTACCAGCTCTTGGCCTGCCCAGCCCTTGGTCTGCTTCTATTTTAAGCTGGTGAAACCAGAAGTGAGGAGGCGCGTGGGGGCTCTTCAGGTCAAAGCTTTCCCACTCACAGCCCGCTTAAGGCAACTGCAGCCCCATGAACAAACCACAGGCACCAACAGGGTGCTCATGCCATCCTGTGAGGGGACCATAGCCTCTGGCAGGGCCCCTTATCTTGCTTGCAGTGCCCTGAGGGACCACAGACTCCAGCAGGATCTCTCATCCTGTCCACGGCCCCCTGAAGGGACCAAAGCCTTTGGTGGGACCCTCATCCTGCCTGCAGCTCCTGAGGGGATCATGGAAACTGGTGGGATTCTCATCCCTCTGGCAGTGCCTTAAGGAAAATCACAGCCCCCTGAGGGGCACTCATTCCACCTCCAGCACCCGTGAAGGGACCACAGTCCCCAGAGGGAACCACAGGCACCAACAGGGCCCTCATCCCACTCACATTGCCCTGAAGGAACCACAGACACTGGTGAGGCTCTCATCCTGCCCACAGTGCCCTGAGGGGGCTGCAGAACTCTGAGGGAATCATAGCCCTCTGAGGGGCACTCGTCCCATCTGCAGTGCTCTGAGGGCACCATCATCCCCCTGAAGGAACCCTGGAAGGGCCCTCATCCTCCCTGCAGTGGCCTGAGGGCATCACGGCTGCCAGTGGAGCCCTGGGGTATTGTGTCCAGTTCTGGAGTCCCCAGCTTATGATGGACATGGAACTGCTGGAATGGGCTATAAAGATGAACTGGTGGCTGGAGCACCACCCGTATGAAGCCAGGCTGAGAGAGTTGGGGTTGATCAGCCTGGAGAAGAGGAGGCTCTGTGAAGACCTTAGAGCAGCTTCCAGTACTGAAAGGGGCTGCAGGAAAGCTGGGGAAGGACTTTTTACATGAGCATGGAGTGATAGGAGAAGAGAAATGGCTTTAAATCAGAAGGGGGAAAACTTAGACTAGACATTAGAAATAAATTCTTCGCAACAAGGGTGGGGAGGCCCTGGCCCAGGTTGCCCAGAGCAGTGGTGGCTGCCCCATCCCTGGAGGGGTTCAAGGCCAGTGAAATGGTGATTTGTAAATGGTGGGATGGAACATCAAGTATAATGTGTTAGAAACACGATAACCACTAAGATAACTATAATGACCCTTATCTTCTTATCCTTCTCAGTCTCCGAGATCGACCTCTCAGATATGGCCATACCTTAACGACTCTGAGCTGATCAGATTTCATTCCCCCTGGATATGCAATGAGGTTCTGGCAATAAGGTATACTTCTCATTTCAGTGAAATATATGAATTTGAAAATAATTCTGTGTATAAATTTTCTGTGAAATCACTGCTCAGTAGAAGCACTCTGAGGACAAGTCCAGAGTCTTCTCCAGCACTGAATAAAAAAACTGTACCTGCCTTAATGGTTAAATTAAACTGTTCAGTGTAAGTTTCTTTTTTCCAACAGGTTGGATGGGGTTTTGAGGAACCTGATGCAGTGAGAGGTGCCCCTGCTCATGGCAGCAGAGTTGGAACTTGGTGTGCTTTAAGATCCCTTCCAACCCAAACCATTCCATGATTCTGTGAGCCCTTGAGGGCACCGCGGCCTCAGGCGGGAGCGGCAGAGCTCGCCCCGGCGTCTCAGGAGGGGAGGAGACGAGGAGGAGCCCGGGGACGGGGAGATAGCAGAGACGTAACCGGGAACACTCAGGCGACGGGGCAACATGGCGGTCGAGCTGTCACGTGACGCCGCGCGGGGCTGGCACGTGACCCCGCGCCGCGCGCCTCTCCCCCCCCCCGCCTCGCGGAGTCTCGCGAGAGCTCGCGCTGCGCTGCGGTGCGGCAGGAGAGGTCGGCGGAGAAGGACGGAGCGGAGCCGCCTTCGCTCCCGCCGCCCGCCTCGCCCCGCCGCCCCGCGCCTCCCCCCTCGGCCGCGGGCAGGAGGATGCCGCGCTCCGGGCCGCTCCCCGCCGCCCTCTCGCTGCTCTTGGCCACGGCCGCGCTCCTGCCGGGACCCGCCGCGGCGCAGAACGGTGAGGAGGGGAAGGGGGGGGAGGCGGCGGGGGCGGCTACGGCGGGGGACGAGGGTCAAGAGGCATCGGGAGCGCGCTCCGCGGCCGCGCATCAGCGGGGGGCATGGGGTGGGCAAGGATTTTAGGGGAAAATGCTCGTGTTTTGGGGTCCCGAAGAGGAAGAGGGGTGCGACAGGGCCGCGGCGGTGTCGCTGTGCCCCCCCCCTTTTCCTGAGGCTGCCGGTGAAATGGAACATCTCCCCCCGCCTACTGAACCTGCATCTGCCGGGCTGCCTTAAATCATTTATAATGCCATAAACCCATAGTTCCTTAGCAACTGCGGAGGTCCTCTGATAGGAGTGTAAAAGGAGAAGGAAAAAAAAAAACCCTTTCTCTCTCCCTGGTAGGATAGCGTGAGCTAAATCGAGCGCGTCGTGCCTCCTCCCCGATGAGTTTGCAGCCAAGTGCATGGCAATGGGGAGCGGGGCAGGAGCCTGGCTCCTGCCTGAAGGGAGGTCCTGCAGCGCTCATAAAAATGCGTGTGTTATCGTGCCATCCGAAGGAGAGAGAGCGAGCCGCCAAGGCAGGTTTGATCAGCTCCAGAAGTGCCTTTTCTGGAGCAGCTTCATATGCAGCATCACGGTGAAACTGAGGGCGGGGATGCTCTGGCCTGTTAAAGCTGCGAAGGGCAGGGATCTTGGCACACAAAAGACTGAGCTATAGCCATTTCATCCTTCTTTCCTCCCTCTCTGCTCTGCAGGTGTTATTCGGCCCTAGCCTTTTCCTTGGTTTGAGGTGAACTTTTGCCTTGCAGCATCAGGTCAGCTTTGTTGGCTGTTTCCTCTAGAAAAAATGTGGAGGCTTTTGGTTTGCTTGATAATGATAGGAGAGATGTCAGTGAAAGAAATAACATTCCAGAGATCCCAGATCAAAATTATTGTAGCAGTTTATGTAGGTTTTGCAGTCTGAAACCAGAATTTCTTCTGTGAGGGTGGAGAGTCCCTGGGCCAGGTTGCCCTGAGCAGTGGTGGCTGCCTCATCCCTGGAGGGGTTCAAGGCCAGGTTGGATGGGGCTTTGAGCAACCTGATGCACTGGGAGGTGTCCCTACCCATGTCATGGGCTTGGAACTGGGTGAGCTGTAAGGTCCCTTCCAACACAAACTGCTCTCTGATGATTCCTGATATCTGTTAAACAAACAGAAGCAGTTTTGGCATCCATGTTATCTGAATGAAAACTGTAGGCTGTCTGCAATATGAGGGACTTCTTGCGGGGCTGGAGAGGGTCTGGGCAAATTCCACTGGTGTTGAGTGAGAATTAGGGACCTGACTCCCATGAACTCCTAGGGATGTGCTAGCTGAGCTGTGTCGTGATAAAGTCTGGTTCTCTGTTGGCAGGGGTGCTGCCTGCTCCCTGCGATAGCTTTGTCATCTGAGCATCATCTTGGCAGGCTTAATGTGCTTGTGCTGTGTTTCCCATGGATTTGGGTGAAGCAAGGTGAGCAGCCTTCCAACATACAAGTTAAAAAGGTTGTGTGCTTGGAACTGTTCCTGTGCAGAGCTACCAGGCAAGGTGTCAAACGCTGGCAGCTGCTGTAACAGTTCCAAATAGCTGGTTGGTAGGCAGTGCAAACATTTGGTGTTTAACGTTAGTTAAACATTGTGTCTGGAAATCATCTATCCCAGAATTTTTGGGATAGATGCAAGGCTTCAGCCTCTCTGTGTTTTAATCATGACTTCCATTCCTGACGTGAAGCTAACCAAGCAGCAGTAGATCTTGGCATGAGATGAGACTGCAGACCCCAGGTGTATCTTGAAAGCTCATTAATTTTTATTTGGTTGACCAGGATCATCCCATCAATGAAATGTTAAGGGAGGTTCTGAGTATCTGTCCTTCTGTAGGTGATCACACAGGTGGGTGAAAACCTGCTTGTAAAGAGTGGAGCATCTTGAAGCCAAGTGCAAGGTGGCTGCCCTTCTGGATAAGGTGCATTGCTGCTGTTGGATTTCTACCCCAGTTTGATTGCCGTTGTCACAGAGGGAAATGAATTTCAAGATTGTAGACCCTGCCACAGAGGAACTGTGCTCTTTCAGAAAATAACAACCAATGAGATGCTTAATGACACAGAACAATTCCTGTTTTGCTTCAGTGTGAGGAATAGGTGCAGTCATTTCCTGAGCTGTGCATGCTCCTTCTAAATCATTAGAAACGTGATCCTGTGGTTTGAACAGGCATTAGTATGTCAGTTAAAAACAAAACATAGCTGACACTCAGGTGTGCACTTTGCAGGTATATGGAAGGATCCCAAAGTGTATATGCAAGAATTGGATTATCCATTATTGATACAGAGCCACCAGGGCAGGGAAAGGTGATAGTCCAGGTGCTGTTGAACAATCCCTAACACTATGTGTGTGTAGGGTCAAAAAGGAGTGGTTGTGTACTGGAGGGCAGGTCACCTCTCACCTGGCATAGAAAACACCCAATGGAATTGTGAGTTTCTGTGGGGAACAGCCTTTTTTCGTGCTTCTGACAGGTCACTGTTGACTTGCTGGTGATTTTTCCAGATTTAAGGTAGTTCAGATAATTTGAATTGGATTCACCTGTAGGTTTAAGCTTACTGAAACTGGAAGTAGCTGTTTGACACTTGTATGGAGTATTTTTAAAGCAGTTGCATGAACACCTAAAGATCACAGCAAAATCTGCGTGTCAGTAATTTAACTTTTCCTGAGTATTCTTCTGAGAAACTTGTCAAGTTCTTCAAGGCCACATTTCTGACGCACGCTAGCTCATTCCTTGTATCCAGAGCACAGTTGAGATGAAGTGACAGAGAGGAGGGTTAGGAAAGAGATGAGGAAACACGGGGAGGAACAGCTGGAAAAAGCCGATCTGCTCAAGATCTCTCTTAAACCTGTAGTTTCCAACTGGTGTTTGTTGGAAAATCTCTTTAGTGCTTCAAAACAGACAACATCCTCCTTATGGAATGGTGCTGGACCTGCTGCTTGGTGACGAATAACAGGTCTTTTCCATTGCTGGTTTTTAACCTTAGCATTATCTCTCTCCAGCTGCTTGTTTAAAAATAAAAGACTTCAGTGTGTTAATACTTTCACCTTAGAGTGTTGGGATTTAAAGGAGCATGGCTGGATTTTTGCTGTTGTCTAAAATAGATGCCTGCAGTGCTCGTGTGGAATTCACAGTTTCTTCAGCACGACAGCCCGTTAGCTGAATTGGTAGCACGAGTCTTCATGTTCTTTCCTTTTCTGAGCTTTGGTCTAGCGAAGAGCACTTCAAACCAGCCTTTATCATGGATTGTGTAGAGGAGGGAATTCTTAAACATCATGTTCTAAAATTGTGACTGCGCACTTAATAAAAACTGCTGGGGTTACTCAAAGCTAGAAATAGGTGGAAATAAAATCAAATTAAGTTAGGTGGTACTTGTTTAGCTCTGCTCTCATCACTCTGTTTGGATGATTTAAGAAGGAGCTGGCTGGCTAAAAATAAAGTGGCTTTTCTTCTGGCAGAAACCAGTGTATATAATGACCATAAAATCAGGAAAGAATAGCTTCACAGCATGAGTTTGTTCTTAAGAGAACGAGTGAAAAAACTTTTTTTCTATCCTTGTAATGCTGTTTTGAACTGCTGATTTTTATCCATTTTGCACTGATTGTTTTCTGACATGATTTTAATGGTCCCCAGATAAAACTAAGAAACGGTTCCATACAACGTTTATGGAGCGTGAGTGTGGGCTGAGCATTGAGGAGAGTGTTCAAAGTTCTCTTTCCTACCATCGCTGTTCTCCCTCCTACAGCTCCTGCACAGGAAACTGAAATCCAAGCGATATATGACTAGTGGGTGTCGCTCAAAAATTGCACCGAGTTCTGCCAGGTCTCAGCTGTGGGGTAAAGAGGCAATAACTGCTGGTAGTGACACTTGAAACAATCATTTTAATTATGTTGAGAAACAGTTCAAAGCCTGGAACTACTTACCAGTGATAAAAGACACTAAGTGTCCTTACAACATGCTACTGTATGAAAGCTGCTTCTTGTTAAATCCATGAATGAGGTGCATTCTCCCCCTCACAAAGAGGTTTCTGTTGTTGTAAGGACGCCTTTGGGGAAGGCAGTGGTGAAAAGTTGCCTTGTGAAGGACAATGCCTGCTTGTGATTCATCCTTGGGCTGTGAAGCCTATTCAAACTCTTAACTTCAAGTGCTGGAGGTTCACTGAGGAACCTGTTAAGATTGAAAGGTAGATAAAAGTGTTTCAGCTTATCTATTAGCTGAGAAGATCTGTAACTCTAAACTTGCCTTCCTGTTGTCCTTTTAGGCTTTTCATTCCTTTAATCCATGCAATTTTTAGAGAGAGGAGGGTGTTACCTTCTCATCAGTGATTCCTTTGTGTACTTCTCCAGGTTAACTGTCAGGATGTTCTTGCTAAGTTGTATTTTCCTGGCTGTTTTGGTGCCTCTCTCTGGATTTCCCTCAGTCACATTTTCTGGAGTGTGATGTGTAAAACTGGACAGGCTTCCAGTTGGGACCTGACCAAGGTTCAGTGGAGTGGAAGGATCGCTCAATGTGTCTGCAATATGGCATTCCTGTTTGCGTCACAAGACAAATGGTTTCTTACCTAAACCACTGTTGGCTTGTGTCCAGCAGGTTCTTTGTGGTCGTTGGATCTTACATGGGAAGGCTGCTACTTTGCTTTCCTTTACTGCTTAAAATCAGGTGTTCTTAGGTGTTCCTCTTAAACGGCATCTCAACTGCTTCTGGTGTCTTCCCCCAGCTGTTCCTATTTATTTTCTTGAGCACCTCCTCCTTGTCTTGATTTTATCAGCTTAAATACCTTCTAGCCCATCATAGGTCTTACTTCATTCTGTTTTCCATCTCCTTGTTAGTGTGCTCTATCTCATTAAAAAAACCCCACATGTGGTATACCATGCTGCATTAATGAGGTTTTATTTTTGGTTATGAGGCCTTGTACAGTGTAGTATTAAGAGCTTTACTAAAATTAGGAAACCTGTGCCTGTTCTTTCTCTTCTAGGGTCAACTTTAGGTTTTAACTTTGTAGTATGGGGTCAGATTGTCATGGGGAAGCCCTGTTGAACCACAGGTAGGGGATACAGCTATCTCCTTCCCTCCCTCAAGCCCCTCTCTATTTTTGAGCACTTCCATGCAGATTTCTTCTGTTCCTTCTGGAGACCAAAACTGGATTGGCTGGCCTGCAATTCTTTGGGTTTTCCACTTTAAATGCAGTCACTGTCTGCCCTTTCCCATTCACCTGTCTTCCCCGAGTCCTGCAGAAATGGCACCTAGCAGCTCGAGACCCTCAAACTTGCCACAGCAGCTGGTAATCTGATTCTAGGGGGAGGTTGTGGGGAGGATGGTGCTGGCCTCTTCTCCCAAGTGACAGGGGACAGGATGAGGGGGAATGGCCTCAATTTCCACCAGGGGAAGTTCAGGCTAGACATAAGGAAAAAATTCTTCACTGAAAGGGTTATTAGGCAATGGAACAGTCTGCCCAGGGAGGTGGTTGAGTCACCTTCCCTGGAGGTGTTTAAGGTGCGGGTGGATGAGGTACTGAGGCACATGTTTTAGAGATTGGTGGGAATGGTTGGACTCAATGATCCGGTGGGTATCTTCCAACCTGATGATTCTATGATTCTCCAAGACAGTTTATTGCTATGATCCTCCTTTTTTTGAATGGCATCTGTGACAGCAGGAGCTCTTTCCAGTCTTCTCCATGCACCCAAGATTTCTGCCCCCTCCAGTGTTGTGCTGAGGTTCACAGAAAGCCACCAGCCATGAAGGTGCTGCTCCTGCTGCCAGAGCCAGGAGCTTGATGTGCAGGTTTGCTGTCTGAGCACATGGATGCTTGAGGACAGCTTTCATATGTGCAGTCAAACTTATTAAAGCAGGCTGCTTGTCTCTGTATGATAGTGATTGTAGTGACCTGGGATTATTTTCAGTTACTGCTAGAATATGAAACCTGAGTTGTATGAGGTCAGAAGGGGAAGAATGGCTGCTTAAACATAGTTCTGAAATTATCAAAGCTCTGCATCAAATATAATATCCAGTTGTTTGCACTGTGGTAATTATCTGAAATGAATCATACTTGAAATATTAAATTTATTTTCACTCTGTAAGTTAAACACTTTTTTTCATGTCCTGTACTACATGGTCTTCTTTGGGTTGAAGGAGATTGAGTCTAAACTAAATATAATTTCAATCCGGATTGAATGTCTGTATCTGTGTCAAAACTTGAGGTTATTTATCCACTAGTAAGATAAATACTGTAGGCTTTTAAAAATTCATGGCCTGTTGATAAGCTGGAAGCATATTTGGGCCATCCGTGTGGATGAAGTCACCAATTACTCACTGACGCAAACTCATTCAAGGAAAAAGACAATAACTTTTGAAGCTGTGGAGGGTTCTTTGTCATACAGTGTCAGGAGCTGTAGATATCTGCTATAATTAAGAAAAAGAAGGTCCTTGAGTGAGGTGTTTGGGCTTTTTTCGCCATTACTGTTCAGAGCGCAGCGGGAAATAGCAGCGTAGAATTTTGGTTGCTGGTAGGTGTGTGCATGGGGAAGAGCATGAGCAGTGGGCTCCAGTCCTGGGAAGCAGATGCTGAGTAAATGACCCCAAAGGCACTCTGCTGAGGAGCAGTTGACTAGGAGAGCCTTTATCCTTTCCCTAATGGCTTTGATGTTGAAGTGGGGTAGGAAGCAGAGATCTCTGCTTTGTAGCCGCTTTCAGAGCAGGGAGATAGAGGCATGATGCTAGTCTTCTGCTCCTTGGAGGTGTAAGTGGAACTCCAGTAGACGAAATGAAGTGTCAGGGACACAGTTAGCTGCATTAGTTTTTGCGGTCAGGTTGGAAGCGTTTTGATGTATCAAAGAAAAAGCAGAGGCAGGGACGAATTCTCCTGATGAGGAAAGTGCCCAAGAGGGTAGGTGACTGGCTGAGTGGATTGGCATTGTGAGACCTTTTTGTAGAGGAAAATTAGATCATAATGTCCTGTTCTGGCTTGACTAAAGAAAAGAAGGCCTTAGATTGCTCTAATTTGTATAGGCTTCTTTTACATTACGTGTTTTAAAATGCAGCATTAATGAATCTATTGAACCAAAGTGCTGCTTAGTGCAGCTGAGCAGTGGAGCTCCTTACTACTGCCCACATTCTGTGGGTTATTGCGAGCTTTGAGTGCACATCGGGAGTGCAGGGGCTCTCCCTAGAGTTTGTGCAGGTGGTTGGAAACCTAAACTCACTGCATTTTCTAACAGGCATAGTGAAAGCATAAGAAAAGAGGAAGGGGAGTATAATGGACTAGAAAAGGGAAGGCGTGAAAAGATGCAATCAGGCCAAATCTTCAGCCGTGAAAGTGGATGAAAAAAGGATTTAGTTCTGGGAAGCTGATAAAACTGTCAAGGAATATATTTTAAATTAAAAAAGAGAAAATGGAACTTAACTGCCTAGCAAAGAGCTTGACAAGGATTCTGGCAATGCAGAAGGCTCCCAGCAGACATCACGGCAGACCAAAGGCAGACCGAAATAATTCGGTGAAGGCGTACAGCAGGAGTTTGAAAAAACAGATGCTTGAGTGCATTTTTTAAAGAACGAGTCGATACCATATTGACTGATTGCTTTTGATTTTTTTTTTTGTCCTAGTTTGTTAGAAAAGCTTTGTGGTAGTTCAGTAGTGTGGTCTGCCTCAGCAGGCTCAAGCTGTGAACACAGAACTATTCTAATTCCTTTTCTATCCATTCAGAACTCCTAATAATGAATTAAGGGATGCCAAACTGATTACAGTAGTTATAAACCGGAGTTCAGCTGCGTTGTTTCTGTTCACGTTGTTCGATTCATACAAGTGCTGTGACGCAAAGAAGCTCTTGTCATTCTGTGATGCTAAATGTTGTATGTAATGATTGGCATGAGTATTTGAAATATTATGTGATGCCTTCTTGCTTGAGGAAAATCTGAAATGAATGTGACAGGCCAGAACAGTGGAGATTGCTGCAGGGATGGCTGTGTGAGTTCAGGTTGCTTGGCTTGGGAAGGAAAGGAAGAGTCTGAGACTGTGGAAGGTGGTGTGAGAGCTGGTAATGGGTGGGTTTTATTTCTGTTGGTTTTCATAGAATCATAGAATAACCAGGTTGGAAAAGACCCACTGGATCATTATGTCCAACCATTCCTATTAAACACTAAANCCTCAGCCTCCTCTTCTCTAGGATAAACACCCCCAGCTCTCTCAGCCGCTCCTCATCAGGCCTGTTCTCCAGGCCCCTCAGCAGCTTTGTTGCTCTTCTCTGGACTCGCTCCAGAGCCTCAACATCCTTCTTGTGCTGAGGGGCCCACAACTGAACCCAGGATTCGAGGAGCGGTCTCACCAGTGCCAAGTACTCAAGGCAGTAAAGGATAATTAGTAGAGCAGTAGTTGAGAAGGACAAAGTAAGTGCTATGTGGGGATTGGGGATTGCTTTGATCTGTGATAGGTAGCTTTCCGGGGCACTGTGAGACCTGGTCTCTTGTCTTGGGCACAAGACTGGCAAGATTAGCCAGGCTGCTGCGTGCAAGGATTAGTTTTCTCCTGCATTGTTGGTGGGGTGAAGGCAGCCTGGTGGTAGCAATCCCTAGTGTTACAGAAGGAACACTTGTAATTCCCTGTTTGAACAGGTTGGAGTCGTCATTACCAGGAGGTAATGCGGGCTGACTGAGCAGAGAGTGAGAAGACCTACAACCTGCTGGTTTGCAGTATGTTCTTGTTTTCTAAGTATCTTGAAGCAAGGGCAGCAAACTTCTGTTTATTACACTTAAGTTGTTAATTTCTTAAGGTGTTCTAACCTGTGTATACAGAGAGTTTACTGAAGGAGCCTTTCTCAGGGAGCTTCATATTATTTCATCTTCTCTTCTATTTTTTTAAGCAGCCAGGGTTGGAAGCAGGTGACTCCTGCTCTCCTCTAGTATTACATATAGTATCATTTATATAGAATTGGGATGACACATTAATTCACATTTTGGGGGTCTATCTCTGCTAATTCTTTCTTTATGTAAAATACTTGGGAGTGATGCTTGAGTGCCTGGCTGTAACCGTTCTGTACTGAGAATGCTTTTCTGCTTGTTGTCAAACACGACAGCAGATTTAATGTTTTCCTTCTATCATTTTATCTGTGTTTAGATTGGACGTGGTACAGCTCTCCTAGTTTTGCCCCTATAACTTTGGCAGAGGGCAGTCTGTGGTGATGCAGCATTCCCCTCCTGGCCGTTTGCTTCCAGAAACAAACTGCTTGATGTACCAGGACAGTTTGCATCCCTCCCTGGTTTGAGGGTGCCGAACCGAGCATGAGACTTAGAAACACCTTATCAGTGGTTTACCTCAGACTTAGTTTGCTGAATTTCTAACTGACAGGTTGTTCAACACTTTGCTGCAGGCTCTGCAGTGCTCAGTAGCAGCTTATGGTCTCACTTAAGGGTATAAGATAGCTTTAAGCAAAGCTGCATGTTTTGGGCCTCAGACTCCAAAGCTCCTATTTTTAGCAATACCAAGATCAATGTGGTGACCCCAATCTTGAGCCATATGGAGGAAGGAGAGGGGGAAAAAAAAAAAAAAAAGCTTGATTTTGGTTTCTAGGAAGGGAATTAGTTGGGAAAATGGGGCAAAAATCACAGGACAAAGAGAAATAGCTTTTAAGGAGCTACAACTAATGGCCAAGGCAGGAACTGTAAAAGGCAGTGGGCTGAACACAGAACCGTTTAGAGCATTCTCTTTCCCTGCACCTCCATCTTCTCAAATTGTGCTTTAAGTAGATACAACGTGGTGTGTGGCTTTTCACTGCACAGCAAGCATCTGGGACTTGTAGGGTTTTTTTGTCAGTGGCCTATATTCAAGTTTTTCAGCAAAGTATTATCACATTCTTTTCTGTTGCCCCAGTATTTATGCCTCTTCTAGGCAGCAAACGAGCTGCAGAGGTGATTGCTCCTTTTAACAGCACCTGCTAAATGTGCACCTGGTATGAGTGCGCCCTGTCCTGCATCGCTGCTCTCCTCTTCAGGGCCTCAGTGTCACAAAAAAAAAGTGGATTTATAGTTCCCAAAGGGCTTTCCAAATAACGTACTGTCCTCTTTTTGCAAACTGAACCAAAGCTCTTGCCTCTCAGAGATGGAAAATTGCTAAATAAAGCTTTTGGGTTTCTTTGTGGAAATGGCAAACTTGCTCTGTAATGGCAATGAGGACATCACCTCTGTTTGGAAAAACCCTCAGCTGCACACTCTTGAAGGCTGAGCAATCATTCCATGTTTCCCCTGTTCTTACATTCTTGCTGTGAGCACCACTGTTAAAAGCCTGGTACAGGATAGATTCCTTCAGTGCTTTCATCTGGTGTCTAGTAAGGTGTTGGAAAAAATATCTCTTGATGGTGTTGTAAAATAGCTGCACAATTGGATGGTGTCTTTGGTTCAGGAGCATGTGAAAGACTTCCTAGTGTCGTCATTGTTAAAGCGTGACAGCTCTTTAACAGGGCTAGGATATAAAGTAGATGAAGTACCTTTTACTGAGTTTAGAGAGATTATTCAAATTTATGTTAACCAAATTGTTTAGGTAAACACTTGTACTCCTCTGAGAGAACAAAGTATCTCTGAAATGTAGTTAAATGTACTTAAATATATCTTGGCTGTAAGTCTGGATGCCTTGATTTCTGCAGCAAGCTGGACTTGAGTTTTCTCAGTGCTTCATGTTTGCTGGATCTTGACACTGACTTCTGAGCAGAACTTCGTTTTCTTCCACATCTCATGAGTTTTACAGTAAAGTCATCTCAGACCTTGCCCTTTACAGCTTCTAGTTTTCATTCCTATCAACCTATCTGTGTAAATGCATTATCGGTGCTGTGATGGTGCTACTACCAAGTTAAACTCAGAAGACTTTCCAAATTAATGGCTTAGTGAGCTGTTTGGGGCTTTCCTGCTTTCATTCTTGCAGAAACCCTCTAGAAGATATGGGTTTGGGCTTGCTTTCCCCCGTTAATTAGTATCGGTAACATGGTTGTGGTGGTCAGTAAATATTCTTCATACTGAATTAAGGAACAGGTTTCTGTCAGTACTTTGTCAGCTCCCTTTTGTGCTGCCTCCACGAGGCCAAATCTGCTTGGTCCTTGAGTGGATTGCTGCAAAAGACATTGGAGTTGGGGAGCACACTCCAGGTTGTTTGGACCTGTAAGGTTGACTTGCTTTGCTGGAAAACCCAGAAGCTCAGAAGTGGAGCCCTTCAACCATGACTGTCATTTAGGAAGGTTTGTTGCCTTTCAGCATGTAATTTGTGAGAGGCGTTAGGACAAAGTCAGTGGATGGAGTGACTCAGTTCTCTGGGATGAGCAAGCTGTGGCTGCAGGAAGGTGGTTTCTGTGTGTGGATTAGGATGCACGGTGTGAGTAATCACCAATTCAGTTTACATTCATCTTGGCTAGTGCTGGACTTGAATTTTATCTCATGTATAGCAGTACTTGATGCTGAGGAGGAGCTGCGTGCAGAAGCTGATTTTTGAACCAATGCTCTAGTGGTGTCAGTAGGCCATGTGGGATCAGACCTCTGGTCTGAGGAAACATCTGATTTATGATACGACCCTGAGGCCACTAAGTGTGCTGGCAGACAGTGGTTGAAGGGCAAGGCTGTTTCTATTTGCATGTCCTATATATGGGTGATAAGTGCTGGCAGTGTGTGTTGGGGCTAGCAAAGCCTTCCTGTGGTCAAAAGACCTATTCGGCACTGGTGAGACCGCTCCTCAAATCCTGGGTTCAGTTGTGGGTCCCTCACCACAAGAAGGATGTTGAGGCTCTGGAGCGAGTCCAGAGAAGAGCAACAAAGCTGNGGCGCTGAGGGACATGGTTTAGCATTTAATAGGAATGGTTGGACTCGATGATCCGGTGGGTCTTTTCCAACCTGGTGATTCTACGATTCTATGAAAGGTGTGTTCGTGGACTAAGAGGCACATCTAAACAGGGGGAAGCTGAACTGTGCTGTGGAAATGGCTTGGGGGAAAAATTATGCCAAAGTGCAACTTGGAACAAGTATCTCAATTTGCACAGGAGCGCAGGTAAATCTGGGAGACAAATTGTCATCTCTGCTACTTTAAAAAAAATATTTCCTTCCTGCGTTCCTCCTTATTCCCTGTAACTGGGATGCTGTAATGCTGTTCTGTGTGAGAGCAGCCTGGCTTTGGGCTGTGTACACCTCGCAGCTTGTGAGACCTGGCCTGCTGGAGATGTGCTGCCCTGGAGTTAGCAGGTAATAGGCAGTGATTCTCTCCAGCTGTGGAGAGCACAAACTTTTGAACTAAACAAAGCATCCCTCCTCTAACCCCATCCGTGCAGCAGGGCTGATATTTTGCATATTACGAGGCACATTGTGCTCTGCTAAAAGCTGAGCTCTGATTTACATTAAAATGTATCATACCCAAAATGTATTGTAGCTTCTGCTAACAGCATTTTTTTGCACGCATGGAGAGATTTTTTTTTTGCTGAATGATTTGTCTCAGCCCTGCCTCAGATTGTGTGACCTCTTACATAAGCCAACAGTTCTGCAAAGGGCATTTCTTTAAAAAGGTCAGTGTATTAAAATGCTCTGCTTCTTCATCACGGATGGGAGCAAGCGGCTTGTACTGCTACAGAATGCATAAAAGGGGAAAAAAGAGGGTTTGCCATTCAGTGTGTGCTTCATTTCTGCTGAAGAGGGATGTAATCAGTGGCCTTTCAAACACAGGTTTGTTGGATCAGGAAAGGTCATAGCAAGTACTTTAAACCTTTAGCTCTCTAGTGGCACAGTCTGGGGATTTTAAATAGCTAATCTGAACACAAGGTATTTTTTTGTTATTCTCACCAACATTTTATAGTGCTTTCAATGGCTTTAGGTTGCAAATCTGGGGCTCTTAAACACTGAGATTTTTAGCATGCAGGCTTGGGTTGCTGTGTTATGTGTGAACACTGGACACATTTAAATCGCTGTCTACTGTAACTCAGCTTCTCAGTCTTGTGAAGCTGATTTATTTCCCACTTATCTCCAGGAAACGGGTTCCTAGTTTTTTTGGGTTTTTTTTGCAATATGCAGGAGCTTTTATTCTGCTTTTGTGTGGTTTTGCTTTAGAGAAGTTCTTGTGTATTTCTTAGCTGCAGCAACAATATTTCTGTAGCGGCCTAGAAAAAGGAATTAAAGCTAATAAATGCTGTCTTATTTTTCCTCCCTGCATGGTTGATTGTAAGCATTTCCTTCCTAAATTGTGCCGGGGAGAAGCATAAATAGATAGAACAGGAGAATAATGCCTGCCTATTCTGAGGATGAGGTGAGTTTAATCATTGGAAAAAACCTTTGAGAAACTAGCCTGCAAGTTCTCCGTGGAAAGCAATCTCTTGTGATAAACGCTGGTTTGAATGCATCAAGAGTTCCCTGACAACATGAGCTCTTTTGAACAGACTAGCCTTCAAAAGCAAGATTTGCTGCTCAATTATAGAGCTTCAAAATTGTCTGGTGACGTGTCCTAACCGTGTCACGTCCTGCGCTGTGCTGGCATCAGGATGTGGCAGTTCAGCCTCTTCTGGGGATGAGGTTGGGTGCCTGATGCCAGCAGCCAGTGTGACTGATTTTTCTGGGAGTATCTGTGGATAAGGCGATCTTTTGCCTTCAGATTAGAATAGTTTATAGCTCAAGGTTTTACTAGAGGGGGAGCGTGGGTGCTTTGTGAACCCAATAACTGCTTAAATGCCTGCTCTGAATTCCTAATCAGTTGACTGGAGAATGAAAGCTGCCTTAAGTCACTTGGCTTTTGCATCACTCCTGCGATGTCGAGCCCTTCCATGCGTAGTCAAGCCAGGGGAATGTTTTCTGGTCACGTGTAGCAGCCGGGAATGTGATGATGACAAGAAAACCCTTTGGGATTTTAATATATAATGTTAAGACTGCCTTGTGTTCTGCTGGCATTGTCCTGAATTGAAATGCAGGTCCTTTGAGGAGCAACTTGCTGGTTTCTTGGAGTCACACAAATGGCTTTGTCATCCACACTTGTTTAATTGGTATTATGCAAGTTGTTGGTGCACATGAGCTGCTGAATAGAGTTACCCAGCCTTGCCTTTCTTAACGCACGATTGAAACGCCCCAGAGACAAGTACAGTTTAGGATGTTGCCTTCTGTGCTACGTGTGGTGTATGTGAGTTACTTGAGAGATGATTCTTGACTGATATCCTTTAGTGTTTTCTTTGAAATATGAAGAAATGCACTTTTTAAGGCCCTGAACAAATTCATGGTCTTCCTGTTGTTAGTTATTTCCCAGGCAAGTTAACTTGTGCTTCAGCCGGATCAGATCGGGCTTCATAATGTCTCTGTCAATCTAGTGTTCATTTGGAGAGTGTTGGTCCAAGCAATGCAAGCAAATGAGAGAGTTTTCCATACCTCCTATAGAAGTGAATGCCTTAATACTGTGTCTGCAGTGATATTTAAAAGTATCTGTCCAACCAGGATGCCTGAAGCCTAGAATTTAATACAGAAACTCCTAGGGCAGGAAGACTTGGAGCTTTCTAGTTTATACTCCTTCAGCACCTCTAAGCAGATGGGCTTACACAAAAAAGCAGGCTTTGATAAGGGAGAAGCTATAAATTGAAAATGGAGCTTGCACTTGAAAATGAGCTATGATAGGGATTGCAGAACACACTTTAGGGACAAGTTTGTACAAAAATAGCATCTTTTTACCCCATGTCTGCTCCTCATGTGTCAGCAGAATAGTTCGTTTAGACAAGTATACATAGCTGCTTTAGTTACCAGCATTTTCAAGTCCTTTGCAGAAAAATATCAGGATTGGTGGGATAGAGATCCTTAGCAAAGAGAGCAATTAAATGTTGATGTCAAGCAATGCTTACTGGTTTAAAGTGACCTATATCTCAGTTTTGTTTCATTGGCTTTCCACTAACTCAGTGAAATACCAAGTTCCCCAGCTGTTTGTAAAAGACTTAAGTCAGTGTTCCAGGTACTTCTCCAGACTGTGCTTTTATAGTCCCAGAGAGCTAGTGGAACTTTGTTCTTTACAGCTAAAGAACTAGGGAAAAAGATCTGTGGACTCCTGCACTTCAAACTGTGACCATAGCTAGCAGGCTGGCATCAACATGGAGCCAGGATGAGGGAGGAGATACTTATTCCTTGTTCTGACTGTGGGTCTCCTCCTGCTGGATATTCCAGACTTGAATCTATTTCCACATCTTCTCCCTTGTGGTATCAAACGTACAGGTATGAGGTGGTTGGAAAAGTCCATGAGTCTTTGGTCCTTGACTTAGGGAATTGTGTGTGAATGAGACAGGTGTCTTGAGAAGGTTTCTGAACCCAAATGATTTATATAATGGGAATGTATTTGAGCTTGAAAGTAATGTCCTGAAACTGGAAGTGCAGAGCTGTAATTGCTATGACACACTAGTGTCTTCTCTGCTCAGAAGTTTTCCTGTGAACTGTGCCTTGGTGTGGGCTTTCATTCAGTGAATTATGCTCCCCAAGATCAAGTTTTGCACAATGGAAGTGATTGTAAGATAACAGTTGAACTTTGAAGTCATTGTGGTGCGAGTTAAGCATTGCTTCTTTTATTCCAAGGAAAGTCTTGAATTAAAGTATCCACTGCATGAATGTACGTGGGTGATTAATGGGCAGCTTGAGACTTCAGCCTGATCTAAGTTGATGTTTGGGGGCGGCAGCTGGGCCAGAGGACCTTCGGAAATCCTTTCTAGTCTGAATTGGCTGGTTTGTAACCGAGAAGCTGATCACTGTGTCCTTTGTCCATTCCTCTGCATCCATGCAGAGATGTGTTTCTTAGCTATGCGGAGCGTATTCCCAGGATGGCTTCCCAGCAGTGAAGGCTCTAAACCATTTATTTAAAGGCTTTTTACTTCAGCAAACAAATGAAATCAGTTTGTCCACAAATCTTTTTGCATGTCAAACTAAGCGAGGTTTTCTACTGCAGGGAAAAATGAGGAATGTTGGTCTGCATCCAGAAAACGTTAATCCTCATGTCTGTAGACCTGGAGAAAGTAATCCTCAGGTTTCCCTCTCTGTGAAATGAACCTAACGCTGCGTCATGGTCTCATGCATTTTCTATGATGATCTCTGGGTAATGTTTTCCTCTGTACCATGTCACAACCCACCTTCAGCTGTGTAAAGCTGCACGGTGAGATTGCAGGAATTAATGTCATGTATTGCTCCAGTTCTCGGTGTGCTTGCAGGCAGCGTGGGCTTATCTGGACATCTGATGCGTGTGTCAAAGGGCTGCTTCTGCAGTTGGCTAAGAATAGGGCAAAGCAGACCAAGAAAAGTAATGCCAGTTGTTGAGTTTAAGGAACTGGTGTGGTGCTTTTAGAAGACAGGTTGTCTGAGGCGGCCTGTGATGGTTATGGGTGCTGGGGCAGCTGTTGAGTCATGCTCAACAAAGAGGGCAGGGAGTGCACTGTAACACCGAAACCCCTCTCTTATCACTGAAGCGATTAAGACCAAACCCATTTCTTATTAGTGATATGATTAGAAACCAAACTCTGCTGATAAAAAAATGGAAAACCATCAAACCTGATAAATGATAGGTGAGAGCAAGCAGGATACGGTGCTCTCTGTGGAATTGAGGTGTCTTAGCCTCCAGCTGGTGGGTGGCTCTTGCTTTTTTGTGGATTTGCCTCACTTCAGATACTTTGGTTTCATAAAGGTAAGCATTAGAAAGAAGGTCAGTGTTAACTAGGTGGCCTTTTTCCATCCTGAATTGAAGGAAAAATGCAATACTTTGACAAAGTGTCACTCTTTCATTTGGGCTCCAGCAAGTGTAGAACAGAAACTGCTCTGCAGGCTTCTGAAGATTGTCAAGATTAAACATTTCCATGTGCTTCAGATCTGTATACATTTCTATCTACGTGCTGTATTTAACCCTACAGTGTGGTAGTCACGCCAGCAAGAGAATAAGCCACGCTTTTTCTACCAGCACCTCTTCTAGAGGTGCATGCTCACTTGGTCTCATCCAACTTGTGTTGATAAGAGAAGTAGCTGCTGTGGGAAGCTGGACAGGGTATCACCAGTTTGTAGAGCTGAGGTTCAGTTGTGTGCCAGCGCTGGAATGCAGCTTGGCGTGGCCTCCCTTGCTTTTGGCCAACAGGTAGCTGAAATATTGGCAGAAGAAAAATTAATCTGCAAAGGTGTCTGTCATTGATAAAGCCTTATTAATGAACGAGGTTCACTTGGGAGCAGTGAAGCTCTTACCCTTATTTAAATTCTCACTCTTTAGGATTCTTGTCCACTGGCCTCAAGCTCCACTAGGGGAAATTTATGCTGGACATTAGGAAAAAATTTTTCACAGAAAGGGTCATTGGGCACTGGAACAAGCTGCCCAGGGAGGTGGTTGACTCGCCTTCCCTGGAGGTGTTTAAGGGATGGGTGGACGAGGTGCTGAGGTGCATGGTTTAGTGTTTGATAGGAATGGTTGGACTCGATGATCCGGTGGGTCTCTTCCAACCTGGTTATTCTATGATTCTCCTCTTCTGAAGTTTGTTTAACATGGACCTTTTCCAGCTTTCTGGCTCTGGTCTCTGCTGTACACATTTCTTTTACTGCATATGGGAATATTTGGCTGCCCTTTTGAATAGCTCTTTGCTTCTCCTTGCTCCCTGTTTGCATGCACCTGCCTTTCAGAATGCATTTTTAAACCAGGATTTAGCGGCTCATCGCTGCAGTACTAGTTGTTAATACACAGGTTTTGCAAATGGGAAGAGCCCCGCTGTGCGCTGGATCCCATTCATCTTTGGCAGAGTTCTATGTAGAGACTCATTTGTTTCTCTAATTTTAGAGCATTAGTCCCTTGCTTTCCTCACCTTTATCCTTACAATTGGTGGATGAGATCAAATTTTCAATAAACAACTCCCACTTCAGAAGTGATTTAATTTAATTGCCACTTGTTCTTCATTCTGTCCTCCAGGCAGACAGCCATCAATTATTAACAGCAACAAAATTGGTTGAAAACAGAGCAGCGTACTGGAATAGCTACACCTTCGGGACCATCATGTGCTCTTTTTTCTTGCATTCTGGTACATCATGAACATTGTGAAGACCTTCAGAGGGATATTTAACAGTAGATTTTTCCCTTGTTCTTTTATGCATGATAGCAATTAGCTTTGAAAACATCCAAACCCCAAACAACCCACCTCCTCAAACACCTTTTCCTTCTAATGAGGAGAACTCCCTATGTAATTGTGTTAGCTCATTTTGACTATAATGAAATCAATGCAGCTGTCAGCGCAATGAAAATGTAGTGTCAAAACTTGATGAGAATATTTTCTTGTAAGCACCTGAGGGTACGTGTTCCTGCTGTCCTTCGTGATAGGGAATCACTTAAGATTAGGGCTGTTCTGCTTCTCATAGATCTGTATGCTGTGGGAGCTGTAAACTGTGATCTGGGAATTACCGGATCCTTCCTCCACCTTCCCAGGAGCCCTGACCTTTGCGAGCTGTTGGATGCTGGCCCCAGTTCTGTACAGGGCTGACACTTTAAGCTGCAGCTGAAAAGGGTTCTTGCAGTCAGTGCTTCCTGCAGTTCACACTTCGGAAATGACAACTATAAATTACAAATGAGGGCAGGTTTTCAGTTTTGAACAGATATCGTATAATGACTTGAACAAAACCTTGACTTCTTGGCTTGATCTGTTTATATTTTGATATATATTCTTTTGTTCCCAGCTCCAGAACCGTGCAGAACACAGTAATAACAAAGCAGTGAGTGCTGTACTTGGAGAAGACCAAGTAAGGAAACTGCAGGGCTCCAAGAGCCTCTTATGTAAGCAGTGAAATCTGTGTAGTGTCATTCCTGTTTGCTTTTGAGCAATTATGGAAATAACTGCCTGTTGCCAAGAAGCAGGAGGGTTTCAGTCTCCAGACTCCTGTTGTGTTACAGGGAGCATTCTCTAATATTCAGCTTTTTTTTTCTTTTCTTTTTAAACGTGTCTGCCTTGGTACTGGCAGATTGCAGCTCTCTTCGTAGCCTCTGGCTGTGTATCTTCATCGGAAATGGTCCTCTGGCAGATCTACAGTGGCTGGAAGCATCCCCTCAACTCACTGATGCTGTTTGATGTATTGCCTTTGCTATTTTTGAACGACTCAAATGCAGAACATTAACCCTAGACTCCAGTGTGGAGTTTTTAAATAGCACTGCCAGTCCTTTGTAACACTGAGGTTTTATTAATTTGCATAATGGAGGCTTTTCTGCTACCCTCATTCCCATTTATCCTTCCAGGATTTTATTCTAACCTGGAATACCTTTTGAAAGAGCAGGGTTTTATCTTTTGGTGGGGTGGAGAGCGCCACCCAACCCAGTTTGTGTTTGTTCTTTGCTGTTATGGAGTTACCTGTGCTGATGATCTACTTGCTCAGATGAAGGCAGCGCTGCATTGAAATTCATTGTAATCTGAGACCTTGCTTTTCAAGAGGGTTTGAAATTGATGGAAAGGTGGGGTTTAAAACTGAAACCCGGAGAATATTTACTTATAGAGACTTTTCGATGCAGTTGTCCAGTTTAACAGTGTTAAATTATTTTTAGGCTCAGTGCAGAAGTTATAAAGCTTTTAACAGCTTAGCAAATGCAGAAACAGATTCAAAACTGGCAGCTTTGACAGCTTGTTTTATTCATATTCCTGCTACTCCTCCTAATAATAGGATATACAGTACTCTCTCATACTACATGTCTATTGTGTAGCCCCAGCAGTAGTGCAGATCACAGCTGGTTTAAAATACACTATTACTGCCCTTTGTCCCTGGCACAGAAGCCAGGTGAGAGGCCCTTCTTGCAGAAATGGTTGCTTAGTAGCCAGGACAGCTGGAGAAGCAGGATTGAATTGCAGCTTTGTGGTTTTAGGTCACTTGGCCTTTTGACTTCAGGGATGCATTTCACTCCAGGGGAATTAATCATCTTTGTGCATCGGTGTTTAGTGGAAACTGGGGACCTGTAGGAGGGGGATCACTGCCCGAGTGATCACTGTCTCTCTGGTTGTGAGTGGCATCTCAGTATTATGGTGGAAGGTAGGGAAAAAAAGGCTCTGCTGTAGGAGAAAGAACCACTCATGTTTGGAAAGACGCTAGGCTGTTTCGTGTGCTGCTGTTTCAGCCTTTTGCACCTAGCAAACCATGCTGAGACAGATGTGGTGCCAGTCTTGCTGTTTAACATACACCTCTGAGGGAATACAAAGTGTTCATTGTTCAGCATCCCTTATAACGTGGACAGTCCAGCAGAGCAAGATCATAACCCATTCTCCTGTGTTCCCTTAAGCAGCAGTGCAAAACCAGTGTGATGCTTGTTAACCTTGAGAAACAACAACAGTGTTGAGTGGAGTTTGTAATTGTGAGTAATTAGGGCTCTTCAGAGCCAAAGCTTTTCTTCTGTCTCCCTGCAGCAGTGGATTGTTTGCTGTGGTATTTCTTCTGAGCATACAGCTCGCCTCCATTAGTGCTACGGTACATGCCTGGAGAATCCTTGTCAAGTGAGTTTGTAATTGAAACCATTTCTGAGGGTGATATTTCTTACCTGTGAGCATTTGTAGTGTTTCTTGCAGCTCAGTTGCTCCTCAGACAGGACTGTGCTGGGAAGGGACAAGGGTTCCTGCTTGTGTTCTGGAGGCTCTTGGTCTTGCATTCTTGTCCAAATGATGCTTTTGGGATGCATTCCTCATGCAGGCTTCCCATGTAACTGTCTGTCAGTGCACAGCTCTGTGTTCCACTGCTCCCTAGTGTGGTCCAGCGATGTAGTGGGGGATGCTGTTTAATGAGCGTACATCTGAAACCTTTCCAAGGCTCTAAGTTCACCTCTCCCTCTTCTAAAATCTGTCGAGTTATCTTTCAATCCTCTTCCTGAAAATAAGCTGGGAATTTGAAGAGAGGGATGAAACAATCTGAGCTTTATCAGATGTGAAGTGCTCTGACTCTGGGGAACACAGCAACAGGACAGGGTTTGCTGCATAATCTGTCTGGCCAGCTGTATTCTAATCTCTTAGTTTTGGGGGAGGGTGGGCGGGGGAAGAGACCAGCTTTAAGGCAACACATACCTTGGAAAAAGGATTGAAGGACAATTTGGTATGTCTGTGCTCCTAACATGGCTCTGAAGCTGGTAAGTATTGAAGGATTTCACGCCATAATACAGATATTTTGGCCTGATCATGAATCAGCCAGCACAGCATCTCAATTCAGAAAGCAAAAACTGTGTGGTCTGTTGAGGTACCTTTGCTGTGTGTTTCCTAATGAACGGAATGATCTTTCAGCCTGTGTGTGTATAAACCACTGAACTTCCCTTTACCTTAGAAGGTTGTGAGATTCCTGGAGCTGTGATCTAGCTACTTCAGGAAAGTAAGTCACTTGTAATAGGGGAATTCCCTCCCTTGGAAGTCTGAAATAGATTGAAGAAGACATCAAAGCAGAGCTCACAATTGTGAGCTGTGTAGGGCAGGAGGTTAGGATTTTACCCTTTTTACCCTTGTAGATGTGTCACATAAAGCAAGAAAATTCATTGGAGAACTTCATCTGGCCATGAACAATTAATGCTTCCCAATTAAAGTCCACACAACTGGTAAAGGCTTATAAGCCCATCAGGCTGCTCTGCAACTTGTAGGTACCTCCTAGCCGCTGTACATTGCAGCCCACGACTTCCCAAGTACAACTGCCACACTTAGATCCCCGGAGTGGCGAGGACTGGCACTTTATGAAGCCACATCTCCCCTGAATATTCCAAGTGGGAGCACACTGCTCTCAAACTATCGACCTCCATCCACAAGTGCTCCATGTTGTGCTTTTTCTATGACAGTTGTGTTGCTGTAGATGCTAATGTCTTCTCTAACTGTTTTCTGCACCTCGTTGCTTTGTTCTATGTGAGATCTTTTGTTTTCTGCCACTCTATCACTGCGTTTCTGCTGCCCCTCCCTCTAGCTGGGTTTGTCAAGTCGCCCATGTCAGAAACTAAGCTCACGGGGGACGCCTTTGAACTGTACTGTGATGTGGTTGGGAACCCCACTCCAGAGATCCAGTGGTGGTATGCGGAAGTCAACCGGGCTGAGGCTTTCAAACAGCTGTGGGATGGCGCGCGGAAGCGCCGTGTCACCATTAACACTGCCTACGGGGCGAATGGGGTGAGTGTGCTGAGAATAACCCGCCTTACCTTGGAAGACTCTGGGACTTACGAGTGCAGGGCCAGCAACGATCCCAGGAGGAATGACTTGAGGCAAAATCCCTCCATAACGTGGATTCGAGCCCAGGCTACTATAAGCGTCCTTCAGAGTGAGTCCGGCCCCCCACAGTAGTGGTACTGTAGTAGCTAGAGGCAGTCTAGTGGCCCTGCCCTCCCTTTACCCTGATGAAACCCTCTGCTACCTTCTCCTGCTGTTTGAACCCGAGACCGTTCCTCCGCCTGTAGTGCTGACGTTGTCTGCCATCTGTGTCTCTTCTCCTTAGGATCAAAGGACTTGGGAAAATCTGTGGAGCTGTTTTATAGCTTCTGTGTGAAAACAAACCCAGTGTTGAACTTGTGTTTCTTCCCTACTCCCTTTAGCTTTGTAGTAGGTTTCCAGCCGCCCCACTGCTGCCTTCTCCGTGAGTGCCTTTCTGTTTTATTTCTGTGTTCTTCCCAGGTCTAACCATCTTTTTTTTTTTAATTTCTTCTGTTTCCTTGGAATTGCTCTGAATGCCTTCTCACATGGTGTTGGTTGCATATATGCTTCTGTACAAACCCTTTCCTTTCAGTTCTCTGTGACCTCTATTTACTGTGTAGATTTTTCCATGAAGTCGTGGTGTTTCTTTTCCTTCCTGAACAGCAGCGTGTTCCTAACGCGTTCTCTGATGCAGCAGCGCTGCCCTGATGCTGTCGTTCTTAATCCAGCCTCTGCAAGGAGGGGGCGTATCCTCCCTCAGCGCTGAACTAATAACTTTAGCCAGATGACTTTCATCTGAGAATGCAACTTTTGGCAGCAGCGAGGCTTTCAAAAGCAAAGAATATGGTTGACCCAGAACTGCTTTTTTTTTTTCCTATTGTTACAAGACTTTTCCTGTGTTCCACTTGCTTTTAAAGCAAGCCCAGACGAGCTTGGAAATCTTTATCATCAGAGTCAGCAGAGGAGAAACCCTATTTCATGTTGTAAAAGATGCAGAGCTCTTGCATTTGATGCAAATACCTGAGTTGTAGGTAGAGTGAATTAAATCTACAACACAAGCCTGCTGCACCGAGGTACAGGAGAACTTGCTTTCTTGGTCATTTCTCAGTGTCCTAAGTTGGCAAACAGTAGAGCATAGATGTTGTCTTGTTGTAAATATATATATGAAAAAATAAGCCTTTTATGTACCACTTAGAGTTTTGTCTGGGTACAGAGATGTCAGACTCTTCTACTTAAGTCTCGATTATGTTTTTTGATACCTTAAAGACGCACCCAAGACTCCTCTCAAAGCGAGGTGCTGCAGTTGACACTGCTGGATCAGAGACCTGCCCTCTGGAAAATGGAAACAACATTGATATCTGTGGAAAAATAGACAGTGAACCCAGTGATGTGAATTGACTTGAAACTTTTAAGTGACATTGGATCATACACTTCACACCTGCTTGGCTTTCAGTCCTGATTCCTTATCCCTTCTTTATCCTTTGAGGTCCCAAAGGCCTCGGATTGGTGGTTTGCTTGCATGACCCACCACAGCAAGAGCCATGTAATTTTAGGAAATAATACTGCCTGAAGACAAAGCTAAAATAATTGTCTTGTGGGAAGTAATGTCTCCTGGAAATCCTCACTGGCCTTGTTAAGACCTTCAGTTTTTCTTGTGCGGCCAGCCTGTGGTGGTCCTGTGCTCCTCTCTTTGTGCCTGGTCAGTTCTAGTAGACTGAGGGAGAAAATCCTTTGCATATGAAAAGTCACCATGTGGGAATGAATTAAGGTGGAGGTGTCTCCATATGGAAAGTGGGTTTTTACTCTCTCAGGCTTTGACCACTACTAACCTGGTCCAGGGATTCAAGGTTAACCTTTCGTCTTCCTCCCCAGTTAACATCATCGTATTGCATCTGGTGCTACTAATCCTGGAGTGTGTACGGTGACTCCACTGCCAAGTGCCTTGTGCCTGGGATAACTCTTCTGCATTTGTGTCTTGTTCATGGGAGGGGGCAATGTTGAAAGGAATGCTTTAACAGTTTTGCTCTGTAATATTCTGTGTATTAAAAGATCTGAGCAGGTACTGCCTGGGAAACAGACCGTGTGGACAACCAATGCCTGCGTGGCTATGCTGGAAATGGAGATAAAGCAGGTTTCTGAGTTGTCCCAGGAAGACAGGGACAGCCTTATCTGAAGCTGCCCACAATGTCTCAGGGGCTGCATTGTGTGTGTGAGCACAGTTTATCTCTGAAACGAGAGTTTCTGACTGTCCAGTGTTGGAGCTTCCAGCTGATGCAGCTGTTTTGCTGCTGGCCTTATCTGACATCGGCGTTGCTGGACAGGAACATCAAATATTTCAAAAGAACACAAACCTTTCTCGCTGCCTTTTGGATTACAGCTTGTCTCAAAGACCAAAACGTGAATGCAAAGGGGTCAAGTGTGACATGATTTTTAAGTTAGCACCCGAAACCAGTGCCTGACTTCTGTCTCATTCCTTGTGTGGAGAAAGAACTTCAATTAAGGGTGTTTTCTGTTGCTGTTGTTTTAAAAACTAATCCTACATAAAATGGGCAGTTTAAGTGATGTGTAAAAAAGACTCTTCAGCATCTTGCTCTTTGAAGTGGACATCTGTCTTTGGATGTCACTGTCGTAGTAGTATTCCATTTGCAATTTGTCCTCCAATTAAATCAGGCTAAGACTGCCCTGTTGCTTTTTTTATAACAAACAAATTGAAGTAACATGAATGCATGTAGGAGCTGTAGGTGAGACTGTAGTTGCCTTTTATTTTTAATCCTAAAACTTCAAAAATTGGCAAGTTGGACGCAAAAGGCCCCAGCAAACTCCAGCAATACAAGGTTTAGACAGCTGGGAATACTCTCTGGATGCTTCAGCTCAGCAGGGACGTAGGTGGGAATAGGTGGGAATCAGCAGAAGCTGTTATGGTTCATTGCTGTTAAAGGCTGAAGAATCCATTAGCAACAGAACCTGAAAGCCAGAAGATTATCTCTGTCAAAACTTTTCTGGATTAAGTCTACCTGGTTTCTGCAGGGACTGGATTCAAAATGTGGTGACTTTTTCCTATTGCTGGGATTTGTGCAATACTTTCCGGGGGCAGCGCGTGTGCCCTCTGTTCCCAGAGTGGCTGCAACCAACACAGCAAGCAGCAGCATCTGTCCTAGCAGTGCTTGTGAGATGCAGTGTGGTCCTTGTGACCCCTGTCCTGCCAGCATCCTCCTCCTGAGAAGAAGCCCAGCATTTATTTCACAGGCTGCAGATTTGCAGACATCGCTTTCATCATCAAAAGAAAAGGTTTAAACCAAACACCAGTGTCATCAGTGAAATTTAGCAAAAGTTTCTTTCTCTGGATAAACATCCCAACACAGAATTCCTGTTTCAAACATGTTGCTGCAAGTATTTTCAGAGCCCTGTTAGTATCTGAGAATGCACACAAGCCTTATGTGGGGAATTCATATGGCTTTATATGGCTTTAACAAAACAGTTTTGTGTCAAATAGGACTCAAACAGATCCTTGCCTGGTTAAAATTCCCAGCTTGGGAACAATGAGGCAGAAGCACAGTTGAAAGTGTGTGATAACAGCGTAGTGTCTGAGAAGTGTCAGAAACCCCTCTGTTACTGCAGCACCTGCCACTTGGGCTGCAATTAAATAACAGCCCTAGTTTTAAATGGCTGTGAAAGAAGCTGTGTAGCCAACCTGTAAGAAAGGGGAGAGGATGTACAGGAGTCAAATGGCTTTGTCAGCAGGTTACTAGGTGGATATTTTTCCTTCCAATGATCTAAGTTCCGCGCTGTTGGATGGGTGAATGTTTTATGAGTTAAAATGCAGTGTTTCTGACCTTACTGGTATTTTCCACTTCCTCCTGTTTTATGTCATCATTTCTGTTCCGAGTGGATATCCCAAAGGCCGCATGAGTATGACTAAATCTATATTCCAAAGATGTTACCACAAAGCATAACAATTGCAGGATTAGAAATCCTTTGCTGACTGGCAAAAAACATGACTACATTCATTACTGATCCCCTTCCATGCCCTCCTGTGCTCTGAATGCTGAGGAGACAGTCCGTGTCCTCAGAGAGGCTGGTGCTGTGGCGGTGCCGTCAGTGAATCGAGCAGCTGCCGACAGCCACGGCTCTGGAATCCATTTCACCCTGTAGACTAACGAAACGCATCAAAGCCGGAGGATGCAGTGGCATTTACAAGGCAGCAGAGGCTTCTGCACGAGAAACTTTTGGTTCATGCTGAAACTATAGCCTGTACCGATGTTCTTGGAAGACTAATTGAAAGAATTCTTAAGTTTCCTTTCAGCTCTGTCATCCCATGTCAGGGGTTTGGGTTTTAGAACAGAATACTTGAAACTGTATGTGAGCCACGAGACCTTGAATAGAAAGGTCTTTTTTTTCCACGTTTGAGAAGAAACTTCTCTCCAACTATTCTAAAAATTCACTGGCCTTGTTTGTTAGAGTAATAGCCAGCTGCCCAGTCTTTAGGAAATGTGGAGGACAGTGCCCTTGTACTAATCCTACCACTTCTGAAAGGCTTCCCCCTAAAAACTGTGGATGGGATGTTCCCAGGTAAGGTTGTGGTGGGAAACTACCAGGGTTGCAGCCAGCAAAGCGTGTAACTCTTGGTCTGTTTGTGAACAAGGCTTACATTTTTTGTCTTCCTAAATGTTATTTTAGAAACAAAATAGCTCCCAACTCTAAATTTTACCCTGTATTCTTACTTTTTATTGTTAAGCTTTACGGGCTGCTTTCAGCCAGTCTTTATCACATTGTGCCTTACTCTCCCTGCGTGTTTGCTCGACTTTCAGCCATCAGAAGAGCTGTGCTGTTTGAAATACCCTGTGTACACAGGATGTTTTCCTTAGGTAGACATTAGTCTTATTGCAGGGGGAAGTCAGAAATATTATGCAGAAGACTGCTTAACTTTCAGGGCTCTTCTGCATAGAAACAGGTTTGTTTTAAACCTCAAAGAAAGGAGAGGAACCAAGGAATGGCCAGAAAGAAGTTGTCTGCACGGACTGGCTAGTCTGTTACGTCCAGTCACAGGGCACCCATCCTCCCCTGGCACGGTCAGTCGTGTGTGAGAAATGAGTGGTGTTGCATAGAAATCTGTAGTGATGTTAAATGTTAAAATAAACAATCTAAACTTAACAATTCTCTTTTTTTCTACATAGGGGCGCTGGTCCGTAAGGTGCTGCCTTTGCTAGTGCTCAGCTGTTGTGTTGTGACTTTCTCAGTGTCTCCCAACTTAGTGCAGTGCTGTTCCCTGTGTAGTCTTCTTCCCTTCCTGATCCCCCTTTGGAGTTTTAGGCTAGTTTGGTACAGTTGCCAGGGAAGATTTGTTGCTATTTGACGTGTCCTTTGTTTCAGAGCCCAGGATCAACGCCAGCGAGGATGTAGTCATTCAGCGGTATGATTCGGCCGTCACATTGCAGTGTAACCTCACCACAAGTCCCAGCCCCCTTTCTGCCAGCTACTGGGTGAAGAACGGAGAGGAGATCCCTGGCACTAGGAAATCTTCAAACACTACAGAATACAAGTAAGGCTCTTGGGTATAATCTTCATGCTACGCTGGAGACTGACAGACCATGGTAGACCCACAGCTTTGGGATAGGGAATGGGGTGCTGCGAGTCTGAGGTCCCTGCCTTCACCTTCTCAGTGTTCAGACGAATGGAGCTGATCTGCATGAGAGGCTCCACTTGCAAATAGAGGAACGATTCTGGAAAGGTGGTTGTCTACATCTGTCCCAGCTGGCTCTTGTAAACATAATGTCAGCACAGACATATTGTAAACATCTCTCTTAATCTAAACTCATCTAGTTCTTCTCTGGAGTGTACCTGATGTGTGGATAAAGGCACAGACATACAGCCTGATTTTCTTTTCCTCTGAGTGCATAGTGCAGGCTCTATCCTGTTTATATCTCCATGAAGATGGATCTGCAGCTGTGTATCTCTGTTGTGTGGGGAGATGCAGTGTATAGATCACTGTTGGCATTGCGGTTGTAGCAGTTCTCTGGCCTTGGAAGATGACAGCGTTTTCAGAGCTGTTACTTATTGTCAGACCACTACTATGATACGATACCAAATCTTGATTAAAGCAGTACAGCTGTATCGCTTGTGCTTTTTTCTCATGCATCCACACTTTAGCATTAATCTGTTGTCTGTGCATGCTGTAGCTTTCTCTATGCCTTCCATCAAAGGGTACAGCCACCTCTTTCGTTTCGCTGTAGTGTGCATCCAGCAGAAATCCTTCGAGTGTTCCTGTATACCTTGCATGGGGCCTTTTTGCCTTGGAGTTGAGGGGCACATGACTCTTGCTCAGTGATCCCATCCCTGTTTTGTAGGCATGACTTTCTTACTCTTTTTGTTTTCCTTCTGTTTTCTTCACTTGAAGCCAGTGTGGGTAGCAAATACTGTTCAGTGTTAGGCTAAGAAAGAGCACAGCCCTTCAGATGCGTATTAACCACTGCTGGTTACTCATTTTTTGGTGATGTGAGACCACTTCTGACCCACTACTCAGCTGTTACACCAGAAACAAATGACTATGTCTGGTCGAGGCCCTCTGTATTATAGTGCATCTGGTTTACTCTTCCTTCTCTGTACACTACAGAAAGGAAATATGTCTACACACCCAACTCTCTTCTCAGTCTCCAGCAGAGGATTGTGGGCTCTTTATAACACTCGTGTTGCCTCCTGGCACAGGACAGAGAAATACTCCAGGGTTTTATTTCCTTAGCAAAGCAGCCCTTCACCCACAGGGTTATTGTGGAAGTTGTGCTTGATTCTGATAAACATGTGTTCAGATTTTTCCTGTTTTCCAATTTAGCTCCTTTTGTATTATCTGTTCAGTTTTGTAGTTAAAAAGATAGTCCCATTTAGATCCACAACTGCATCCTGGTATTTTCTCAGTGTGATGTTTAACACTGGGGCTGAATTTTAAAGGCTCTGCTTTCTTACCTAGCAGTTAACTTGATGACTGGGCTTATCCAAAAGCACCAGCTTGAGTGGTACAAAAGGCAAATTGCATTGTGGTCACTGAAAATCACACATTATTATTCAGGAAGCTAAGTCTTGAGGCTGACCTCTCTGTAATCCATTCCAAGGTAGGGAGAACTTTTCCTACCAAATTTCTCTGTAAAGGAAGAATTAAGGTTTAGTTCAGTTTTATCTTCCCGGAGAAGGCAGAAGTCGGGTGGCCAGGCTGTAAGACACTTCCTTCGCAGTGAGTGAAGGCTTGGTAGAGCATGCTGCCCCTCAAATTCTTCTTATTTGTGAGCTGCTTTGCTGTACATTGTGGTTTTGGGCTTTCTGTGGCACTTCTTCATTGCATGTGGTCACACTGCATTTAATCTGTTCATTAACTTCTAGTTTGATTTGGTAACTTATTTCTTTTGTGTCCAGAAATGCCGCATTCGTATAAGCAATGTCATTAAGTTAAAGTCATTAAGATGTGGTGTTTTGCTCTAGGTTATTGAAATTCAGTGGTATTTACCATTAAGAAAGCTTCAGAATTTCTAGGTTAAAGTACTTGCCTTAAAATCCTTCTTCATACAATGTTAGAGATCAAAACCGTCTTTCCTAAATCTTCATTCAAACTTGGCATAGCTTGCTCATGCTGGAAGGCAGCCGTAGTCAGAAAGCTCAGAATAGCTTTGCAGTTCACCATTTTAATTAAAAATGGCCAATAATTATTGTTAGCTTATTCTTGTACAGGCAGTCAGTGCTTGGAAGTGGTTCTGGCACTCCTGTGCTTCGATTCCAGTAACCCGTCCCTAGGCTGTGATCATAGCTTAGAGGAACAGAGTGATGACTGCTTTCCCAATTCCCTATCAGTTAATGCTGAGCTGGGTTACAGTTTAACTGAGATAAATTGAAGAAAAAGGGGGTTTTGTATCTGCTGAGAAATCTCCATCTCAAAAAGCTCAGCTCTTCCTAAAACCCCAGGAGCGGAGGGAGTTGTTGGCTAAACACACTTGTTTGAGGTGCTCATTTGTCTTTAACGCTTTGCAGCTGTATCGGTTTGTACCCACTTTAATGATTTATGTTGATGACACTGCAGTAGAGGCTGCCAGTCTCACACTTTAAAAAGAACCTTATGTAGAACTGTGAGAATACATCATCTTCCTATTTTCTTGCTTGTTAAGCATTGAATATAGTGAATAAACCCACGAACATGACTTCTTAGCTATTAAGGTCCTAAACACTAGATATTCCCTGCCCTCCCTCGCTATTGCAGAGTCTCAGGGCAACTCAGTGGTGAAAGCAGTTGTGTGGGTTCCTGTCTCAGCTGGGTGAGGGACACACATTTGCTGCTCCTGTCAGCAGCACCCAGGGTTGCTGAGTGCTTTCTCGAACGCTTCACCTGCCTGCAGCGCAAGCAACAGTCGTCACTGCGATGTTTGATGCTGCTCAATGATGGTTCCTTCTGCCGCTAGGATAATCTTTGATTTGAACTCTGAAAAGTGGGTGTGTTGTTGCTTATCTGAGATACGCATTAACTTTACAACTGACGCTAGACTTTCACCAGTGACTCTGGAAAGTAAGTGCTGTGAAAACTTGAGTCAGAGTATTGTGATAAAACTAAACAGTTTTTTTCCATGTGCCTAAGCAGTTTCCATGTGTAATTACATTATTTATTACAGTGCTCTTCTGCAGGTTTTCTGGTCATCTTCATGCTGTTTATATACTGTCTTTTTATAAAAATTAATAATAAAAAAGGAAAGCCAAGGGGCCTTTCAGTAAAGGGAGGAGTGAGAACTCTGCTGTACCCTGTGCTTTTTCATAGAATCGTAGAATCACCAGGTTGGAAAAGACGCACAGGATCATCGAGTCCAACCATTCGTATCAAACACTAACCCATGCTCCTTAGCACCTCGTCCACCCACCCCTTAAACCCCTCCAGGGAAGGTGACTCAATCCCCTCCCTGGGCAGCCTGTTCCAGTGCCTAGTGACCCTTTATGTGAAAAAAATTTTTCCTAATGTTCAGCCTGAACCTTTTTGAAGGACAGCAAAAGCTGGTGGACTTGAGGTTCGCACCACCTCAAGAGTAAATTAGCTTAATTTTTTTGTTTTAATTTTTGCATTTGTTGTTGCTCTGGTTTTCTCCTTGCATTTGGTTTGCATTTGGCTTGCATTTGTTTTTCCTTGTGCTAGTTGTTACTGTATTGGTCTTCCCTGTCTTTGAGTGGCAGTGGATTCCTGGGTGGTGTATTCCTTCATGAGTTAACCAGCTTTTGCAGTTTTTCCATACCCAGCCTGAATTAGAAAACCATTAACGGCTCAGTCCCATAGCTGTTACGAACAAAGAGCAGCTTATGAGCTGGCAGTGGCAGCCCCGGTCGTAAGCTGTGGCTTTCCCACTGGCCACGTGTGATTTTTTCAGTGCAGATAGTGCACGCGAATCCTGTTGCTCCCTCAGTGGGAGGTGGTATCTGCCCCGAGGGCTGCTGCCCCGAGGATGCCGTGCATCAAACTGGCCATAGTGCATAATTACTCCTCCTTTGCTTGTCGACTAAATGCAGCTTCTCCAGCTGGATTGGCGCTGACTTTCCAGACTAGAGCTCACCCTTTCCGTAGACAAACAGCTTCCCTTGTGTAAAGCAGGTACCTCTGTAGAACATACCTTGAATAACAAGAAATAGCTGTGAAATTCAGTTAAAATTTAAAGGGGGGGGAGGGATAAATTCCTAGCCTGCTCATTTTTGTTGCTAACACCGTACTTAACACGACTCATGTGTTCTCTCCCTGTCTGCAGGATTTTGAAGCCCAGAGCAGAAGAGTCAGGGGAATACTTGTGCGTGTTTGTGTTTTCAAACTCTCCTATAGCCAACGCCACTATAGAAGTGAGAGGTACTCTTTTTTTTGTTTCATTTTGTTTCCTCTCCCTGAAGGTGAAGTGCTCTCACTGCCTCTACCACCTCGCTTGGTGTCCCTACAAGAGAGCTGACAAGACGCCTTTCCTTGTGATATAGAGTCTCTGTCTGAGCCTTGGTTATAATTTCAAGGGAAAGTCTTGCCTGCAGTCGTAGGTGAAAGATCTCATGGATATGGGAGTACGACTGCTGTGTTTGTGGTCCACACAGGGATGCTAAAACACCCTCTAATGCCCACACTGTGTTCCTCTGGAAAATCTGGCTGTCCAGCGGGATAGCAGTTGCTGCAGACTGTGTTTGTGCTCATGCAAAGACAGCCATTTCCTCCATGTTTCATGGTAAATGGGGCCATCGGAATGTATTCTATGTACTTTGAATTTATTCTGAGTAGGAAAAAGGTAAGGACCAGCATCTTACCTGTGGCAGCTTGGGACTGGTTTTTTGTTTGCGGGATGTTTCAGTTGCATGGGTTCCGTTTAGGACAGATGCTCTGTTCAGTATCGGGAGGTTTTACTCTCATGCACCTTTTTCTGTCTTGTGTGCATCAGTAGTCTTCTGCCATCTTTGGACCCTAAAATCATGGATAAAAACTGCAAAATGTAAAGGTTTGCACTGCGTTTTACTGCAGTTGTTGAACAAAGGAACAGTGTTTCTGTTACACTTAAAACACAGAGGTGATGCAGAGGTGATGGTGTTTATATAGGATTAAACTGCTGCTATAGTACAGTCTGTTCATGAATAACTGGAAATTCCCAGCCTGCTGCACTGCAGCAGCTGTGATTTGCCCCTCATGTGCTGCAGTATGATGGAGTTTATGCGTTGTGGCAGCTTTCTCAATCCAAGGCAGGTAAATGCATGTAAAATGTGCTAAAAATGTGTTAAAAATCTTGCAACCAGCTTATGTGGGACCTTCCTGACAGTTGTTTCATGAAGGTGCACTGCAAGCCTGTTTGAAATCTGAGCTAGCATTTCTTATCATCTTCTTACACCCCCAACTTAAACATAGAGCTTCCTCTGCTGCCGTTTGAAAATAGCAAATGGGAAGGAGGCTGCTTCACACTATTTCTTATCATCCCTGCACCAGTGACGCAGCCTCTCCTGATCTGTATTGTGATCGCTGCTCTTTAAATTAGCTGCTGCGGGTCTGCAGCAAAAGCTGAGCGCTGGCTTCTGTGCTGGGGATTTCTGGTGCCTCACTGCACGATCAGGTTCTTGAATGCAAAGCGAGGAAGTGGGAGTAATGCAGCAGCCTGTCTGAAATGACAAATGCACGGTGTTATTCCGAGTGCCATCTTTCCCCTCCAGAGAGCACTGCCTTTTGAACCGTACAAACGGTTTCCCTGGGGAAGAGAAATATTGCCGTATAAATAAGCATTCTGACTGATACTGTCCCAAGAAAAGCTTGCTGATTTCCTGCGTCGATCTGAAAAGTATTTTTCCAATGATCTTGCATAAAACAAAATATCCCCAGTGTTCAACCACCTCTGGTGCAGGAGCTGTTTCTGCAAGGAGAAAGGAAGTCTAAAATACGTGCTCTTGTTAATGCCCTAGCACTTGCTGTATGCCCAGCTAAGAGATGCGCAGTGTGTGGACAAGTAAGAATGGGCTCTGATTAAAACCTGATAAGTGCACCTCTAAAAGTAAACAATGCCTTGCTGGCAGCCTGTTGAGTTTAGCCTTGGGTTGTGCTTCTGGTGAGCTCGTCTCTAGGTGTTCAGTGCATGTGGGTACACTGGGTTCTTCTGTTGGGGGGATTTTTTTGCACTCTGCTCTTACACTCTTATTGCTAAACCTTCTAATATTATCTTAAGCCCTTTCTGCCTTCTCTGAGCTGCTGTGGGTGACAAACCACTTCCAGAGACGGGAAATTTAACACTGGTAACAGATTAAGACCTTTTTTTCAGCTTTATATAAATCTCTCAAAAGAACTTTTAGCAGCGTTTGGCTCGGGGCTTCTCTGCTGTCCGGTGCCAGGTGGGGCCGCCAGGAGAACTTGGCAGAGAGGTTTACCAGGACGTAGGATTTAACACTGTAGAAAGAAAAGCCAATATATCTGATTGCAGTACTGGCACGAGGAGTAGAGGGAGAATGATAATTAATCCTACTAACAACTTTTCACGGTAATTTATATATAAATACAAATGAGCTGTCATCAGCTGAAAGTTAATGACTCCGGTACCACTCTGGGAAGGTGTTACAGTTGCAGCTTGCTCAGCAATCACAATTCCAGCGCTTGGTAACCTTATTCTCTGGCTGCTCTGTACAGAATCACAGAAGTGACTGATGGGCCTCAAATTCCTCCTGGGCAGAGAGAAGTACCAGGGCTGTCTGGAGTGGGAGTACTCTGGCAAGTCTTCTGCTAAGAAATCTGGAGATCAGAACATTTGTACGCTTTTGAACTGAAAAGATGGTTTCCTAAGTGCTGTTCCTCAGAAACCTGTGTGTTAATAAATGGGGACTGCATTGAAAGAGAACTTTGCGATCTCATTGCAGTCCTAGCGCTGCACATAAATTCATTCCGATCAGAGAGTGCTCATTTAAGTTACTGCTTCTGGAAGAGCCACACAGCGATCCTTGTGTGTTATCACACTGATTTTCTTGGATGTAAATGTCTCTGAATAATACCTGTGCTAGTTGCAAAGAATACATAGGTTTTTTTCCACTTTGCAAACAAAAGCATTCTCTGATTCCTGCAGTTTGGTGTAAATATTCTGTGATCACCCAAAGCTGTTCTAGTTCTCAAGGCAAACGGCTTTTTGATTCTACTTCATGCGTGGAAACGTTACCTAATTGTTAACCCAGGCATGTGTCATGCCTCAGTGATGCATGAACCTTGTTTGACCATGCAGATGTTGTTATTTAATGCTCACCTGCATGTGTGGCCTCTCATGGTGGTGGTGGATAAGCAATTGTAGGTAAATTTAATTGCCAACTGTAATTATATTGCATTTTTTTAACTGCTGATGCACATGGAAAACGTGGTTCTGAATATGAAAGTGCTCGTGGACCAAAATAGTGACTTTCTGACAACTTGTGAACAAATTTAACAAATGCCTGGCAGCAGATGTAAGCCAGGATACACCAGTGCCACTTGCCTTTTATGTAATGCTGCCTCTTGTCTTCCTGATTCCTTCCATGAAAATGCAGAAACACTAGCATCGCTGTTAGAACTGCTGGGTGTGCTTGCATATTTAAAGCAGATCTTCTTGGATAAAGAGATTGCTAGGGCACCACTAGTGTGACAGCGGTTGGAAATACCAGGTTTTAATGTCAGTCTCAGAGTTCCCAGGAATGGCCAGAGTTGAGCATTTGGATGAAGAGTCTGGTGGAGACTTTGAATATTCTTGCTCAGGTTATCTCAGACGTGCTAGGTGAGTGCAGCTCTAATCCTGGAAAAACAGACTATCACGTAAATGCTGACGCTGGGAAGATTCTGCCTTGGAATAGGGATTGTCACCCTGGCTTTGGCAGTGAAGTTGTCGTAGGTGAGCAGCTGGTTCTGCCAAGCACAGCCAAGATGCAGCACACACTGCTGCCTGCCTGGAAGGAGCCTTTTTTTGATTACGGTATTGCCACCCAGTGGAAATAGCTGCAGTGCTTTTGCCAGTGGTGGTAGGTGCCAGAGCTCTGAAAACTTGAAGATTAAAAGGGGGGGGGGGGGGGAAGCCCCTCTGAAGACTTCAGCCTCTGTAATTTTTCTGCTCTTATCAAGATCTTGGGAGGAAACAAGTTTGTCTTTCTGTCTTTTGGTGCTCCACGGGCCATAGTCTGGGGCTGAGAGCAGCAGCTGAGGACCAGATGGGGAAGAATGTACTGATGGTTTCCTCTGGCTGCCCGAGAGCATGACACGTAGAGAACGACATTGATGTATGTAGCATGACTGATGGAGGGCATCCGTTCTCCCTGCCGTGACTTCCCACCAAAGGCTCCCTTTCCATGTGCCTGGAGGGGCAGAGCTTTTTTGTGTCCCTTCCTGGAAGGCCCTTCTGCCTTTATCTCATTGAGGGGATTCTCCTGACTTACCCCCCTGCTTGTTTTCACCTTCCTCTTTATATCTTCCACAGTTGCTGTTGATTCCCCAATAACAAGTGCTCAGACCTGTCCTGTTCCCTGCTTCTGAGCCATAAAACCACTATCAAAATGCTTCTTTACCCCTGAACTCCAGGTGAGCCAGAGGCTCTTGGTTCACACCCTGAACCTGCAATATTACTCTTGCCCTTTCCCTCTGGCTTCAGCCAAAGCAACGTGTTGGAACACGAGTGGTTATTGCAGCAGCTTTGGGAGATCGTGGTTCCTTGACTACAGCCTGTTTAACAAAATCTCCATTGTGTTTCACAAGGAATACATTAAGAAATCAGATGCTCTGTTAGCACCACTGCATCTTGGAGTGATCCTAAATGTGACTCAGAAGGTGGAGGTCACGTTCTCCCTTCTTGTGATACCTTTGGTGTTGCAGCTCTCCACCCAGCTATGAAGGTAGACATGGATTAGAACTATGATGCAGAAAAATAACTCTTCCAGAGCACTTTTACTAGGTCACCCATAGGCATAAAATAGTTTTTACATGCAAGAATATTTTTAGGTGCTTTTGCCCTTGCTTTAATTTTGTCTTTTAATGGGAAAACTTGTAGGGGTTTTCTTAACTGGGACATGGTTTGGAGGTGCTCTGCATATTAGATCTCCTTTTCTTTTAGTAATTTTCATAAAGTATTTTGAAAATACCTGGGAATTAAGGGCTAAATACCTCCTATATGTTGAGAAATTAAGTTGCATGGCCTGTAACAAGTCAAAAAAGCTTTTTTCAGGGCTGTGTTCAGAGCAGTCCATTCAGACGGCACTGGACGCACAGTCCATTTTGTGCTCGTTGGAGTCTCGAGGCCTAAAGGTCCCGTGTTTACACAAAACGCCTTTCTGCTGTGATTCAGTTAAAAACCACCACTAGAAGGATGCTTTCCACAAGTTCGCTCTTGTGACAGGAATGCTTAAACATGTGTTTAGATTATTTTTAGTAGAAATTAATGTAAACTAACCCTGCCTCTTTTTGCCTTTCATCGGCTGCTTCAAACAGGCTTTGGGTATTTTGCTCTCCTGTTTCACAATGTGAGAATAAAAGTGCTGCTTGCTTTTATCGGTGGCGTTGTCCTGGTTTCATAGAATCATAGAATAACCAGGTTGGAAGAGACCCACCAGATCATCGAGTCCAGCCGTTCCTATCAAACACTAAACCATGTCCCTCAGCACCTTGTCCACCTGTGCCTTAAACACCTCCAGGGAAGGGGACTCAACCCCTCCCTGGGCAGCCTCTGCCAGTGCCCAATGACCCTTTCTATGAAAATTTTTTTTCCTAATGTTCAGCCTAAATCTTTCCTGGTGGAGCTTGAGGCCATTCCCCCTTGTCCTGTCCCCTGTCACCTGGGAGAAGAGCTCAGCTCCCTCCTCTCTGTAACTTCCTTTCAGGTAATTATAGAGAGCAATGAGGTCTCCTCTCAGCCTCCTCTTCTCCAGGCTAGAAAAACCACGGTTTGGTGGATGTCAGAGCTGACAGAGCGTGTTGTGTCCATGTCTCTACAAGCAGCTGTGTCTGCCCAGAGATGTGGAGTCTGCTGCTTAAAAGCTGAAGTGAGATCTAAATCCTTTCTGAACAAACCCTGCTTCATTCTGTGCTTTATCTGTTACTGCACTGGAGCAGAACTGTGTGAGAGCAACCCTGACTTGAAAAGCTTCACAGGGAAACATCGCTCTGTGCTAAATCTGTGATTGAGGTCAGTTGCAGCGATGTTTTAATTGTAGTTTGTACAGTAGAACGCCATTAGTCACGCAGTTTGGTAGAATAAGTACTGGATTAGTATCTCAGCCATGGCTTGAAACTGGCTGACATCAGATGCCCTGAAATACTAATATTGCATATAGAGCTCCCTTCAGACTGTGAACAGAAATAGTCTCTGTCCTGGGAGAGCTGGAAACGGCTGCCATATAACCGTGCCCAGCAAGGATCTGTTCTTGTCACTGAATGCTCTCTTCGGAGTAAACCAGCAAAGATGTCCTCTTCTTAAAGAAATACAATTATCCCTGGGCTGCAGGAGAACACTAGGTCACCCTGAGTAGAAGTTCAAGTGGCCTAAAAAGCTCTCCCTCTTTCTTTATCCATCAGCAGCAACCGATAGAGAAGTGGGCCGGCTGCGGAGCGCTGCTTAGTGCACCCTGCTCCCTGCAAGGTTCTGCTGTGCCTCGCTCTCTGCTGACAGATGGAGACACTGTGGGGCTTCAGCTTTAAGCTGATGAATCCTAATTCTTCTTTTCCTAATGGGGGTAATTTGCTTTTGAGAGCCCTTTAGTCCCAGGTTTGGGACCATCGCCTTGCCTCCTGAAGCCTGTCACCTGGGCTCCGCTGCTGCTGACCTTTTATTTTCCTTAGGCTGGATGTGATCTCTGCACGTCATCCTCAAGGAAGCAAAAACCGCAGGGAAATCACTGGGCTCACTGCTGAAGGCTCTCTCCACCTAGCAAGGAGGAGATGATGCCTTTCTGTAGTTCACCAGATAGGATTTGCTTCTTGCTGAACTGCCATCTGTTGGAATAGATGCTACATTCCTCTGCAGGCAGGGCTTGGGAAGGACATTGCAGGTGCCCACTGATGCTTAATATCCTGAAGATGTAACACAGCGCACTCGATTTTAAAGCTGATTTATTTTATTCTTGAGACATTCTGCTTGAAAGCTTAATTTCCTCTAAGTATCCCTGCCCTTGGAGGTGCAGGTACTCTGCAGTGACTTGGCAGCGTGCAGCACTTCCCTTCCCAGCTCGCTTCAGTTTCTGTGCCTGGCAGCTGCTTTATGCACAAGGCCAGAGGATTGTTATGATCTGGAATCTTCATTCAGTTCATAACTGTCTCTCAAAGTATTTTCACGTTTGATGTGTAAAGACACATTTTAGGTGTCATGTTTTTTGCAGATAAATAAAACCACTGGCACCTGGTTCTTAAAACATATATCCTGGTGCGGTTAGCATCAACTTGCAGCTAGTTGGTGTTTGTCTAGCTTGATCCACGGGTTTTCCTGTACAATCGTGTACTGAAGTTTGTTAGCAAATCCATTGCTTGCTTGCGTGGATCCTTACAGACTTGGATCAAGTCCTTCCTTCACCTCCTTCCTTATGGGATGGTACGATCATAGCATTTTTCTTCCATAATGAGCTTTTATCAGCTCCTTGCTGAAAAGATATTTACTTAAAAAAGAAAGAAAGAGGATCTTTAACACATTGGCCTGTTTTAAAATGGCATCACTACCTACTGGCAGTCCTGGAGGTAGTTTTAATTTCTGGCAGGCAGCATCTCTGCCAAGGAGGTGGCCTTTGCACCCCAGCAGCTACCGACAGCTCTGCCTGTTGCTGAGTTGGAGTAAAACACCCATTAGAAAATGCAGCTAAGAGTTGATGATTCTGGAAGCAGCGAGCCATGTTTCTTTACCTGGCAAATGGTCCGAGCTCCTGTAAAGCTCCTGGGTGTTGGAAATCCCATTTAGATTTACATAGGTGTTTTGAGAAGAGTCTGGGCTGATGAGCCTCTCCTAGTGGAGCCGTTTCAGGCAGATACTCACGCACTAAGGAATGCTGTAGCTTAACTGTTCTTACAACCGTGACTATTCTGTTGTCCAGAAGCTTATTGTAATTCTGCTTCTAACAACATTATCCACCAGCTGCATTACTGTCCAAAAAGAACCTCGCAGGAATAAGATGTGGGACGTGTTCCGCATTTCAAAAGCCCTTGCCTCTGAATTACGATAATTCCCTTAGTACTTAAACTTGCCAAACGTTTTCTCAGAGAGTTGTGATGTAATTTTGGGGAGGAGCAGGTTCAACTGACGTTGTCTGCTTGCACAAGGTGTTTTGCTGGGTTTTTGTTCGCTGCGACTGATGACAAGGTGAAATTCGACTTCATTCTTCCAGCTTGCAGCTGCAGTTAAGCTACCACAAAGCAGTGCTCGCTCTCTGTTCCTGTCTGTAGGATCTGCTAGTGGTAAAGGAAACGTTCCTGGAGCAGATCCTATAGTAAATTCCAGTGCCTGGGGGTCTTTTCCCAGAGCACTCAGATTGGTCTTTGGCTGGATTAACAGATCAGCGTCCTGCAATCACACAGCAGGCCACGTGTGACATAATTAGCAAGCTAGAAAGCGAATGGGCTTTAAAGGTGGTCAGTACGGCACCAAAGCGATCTGCTTAAGCGAAGGTTCAGCTCGGGCAGTCCATTGATCCAGTGTAATCTCTCGTGAGGTCTTAGGCTGCAGCGGGCTGGTGTGTCAAAAGTGGCAGTCAGTGGTGACATTATTTATAGACAAATGAATTCACAGGACCCTTTCCTGATAGTCAAGGCTGCGTTTTGCTTGTGGTTGCCCTGCTTCACCTGCAGCACTTAGTAGAATGCATGTATTTGTGTGTCAGCTGAATGAAATGATCTGTGCTGGAGGGATTTTGACTTTGCTGCTGTAAAGATACCTAGGAGTGGTGTCGCTGTAAGGCATAACAAGCATAAAGTGTGACAAGTCACTGCGTGTCCATGGACCAAATCTAAGATCTTGCTGCAAGGAAGAACACCTTGATTCAGCTGTCAGAAATTCATGTTAAGACTGTATCGATTCCGAGTCCTGACGAGATGGGCAAGCTGTAACCTGACTCTCCAACAGCTGTTTCAAAGCTGAAGGTATCGCAGAGCCGCAGGGACCTCTTGAGCAGTGAGGAGGGAGGCATTGGTGTTTCCTATCTTCCTGCACTGAGGAACAACTGGGCCACCTTAGTTTCACAGGTTTGCGGTTGGTAGCTCAAGTGTGATGCTGTAATTTCTCCTTTGTCCCTCCATTTGTCTGGCAAGCAAAGCCTGAAGGATGTTCTTACAGATCTTCAGTTGAGATGTTGCTTGGAGAGACACGGGGATTGCAGTTTTCCTGCTCTGAGGTGGGAAAGACAGCAGCTTCCAGGGAACCTGTCGCTCATTCTCTGTTGAAATTCAGAGCTTGCAATAATTCCCTCTGCAAGGAGCTGCCTGTAAACACAGAGGTTTCTGATTTGTTCCATAGCTATTCCTGACATCACTGGCCACAAGCGGAGTGAAAATAAAAACGAGGGGCAGGAGGCACTCATGTACTGCAAGTCTGTGGGCTTCCCGCATCCCGAGTGGGTGTGGCGCAAGAAGGTCAACGGAGTATTCGAGGTAAGGAAACCGGGTGTGGGATGGGGGTGAACCTGCCAGAACCCCAGTAAGGGAGGAAACGAGCACATGGGTTTAGGATTATGTTAATTAGGGTGCCTTGCAGCGTCTGAAAAAGCAGCTCCTCAAAAGTCAGAGTGAAGCTGATGTTTTTCAGTGGTGGCGAGTATTAAATAGGTGTTTGTTGTTGGTGTGGGTACAGAGCTGCTCATTGCGTTGCTGCTGGGCAAAGAATCAACTCCAGAAAGATACGATGTTTGTGGTGTCTGCTACGGGTTGCAAAACGTGAGTTATGAAATGTGACTTAAAAACGCACTTGGTTAGATATTTCTCAGACTATTGTCAGGATTTACTGGTTGAGTTCACAAGACTGAATATGAGCAGTGGTACCGGTTAGGATTTAACTGATCATACCTTTTCTGTGAGGCAACTGATGTGGTGAGCGAAACAACTTGACCAGCAATTAGAGCAGAAGAGAAGCTGAAGATTGCTAAATCCTCAGCCCAGTTGATGTTACGTTGCTGTATGATCTGCCAGAGAGGGAGCGATGTGATTAACAAAGAAAAATCATTAAGCAGCTTAATAGTATGGGGTGAATGTTCACTGTCGTGTCTGAGCTTAAGTTTTTGAGTGGCAACGCTGTACAAGTGTTTCAAGTTATTTGATGCATTCATCCAATATTACCTTTCAGGAATGTCCACGCGTTCTCCAAGTTATATCCCTTTTTAATTCTTAAAACATAAGCTACTCTGGAGGTCTCTTTATCAAATGTAGGAAGAAGTAGCGCCTCAAATTCCAGCTTCTTTAAATATTCCTGAAGTCAGTGTCTTAGGCTGCCCGGACCACAGATCTGTGGTCAGTGCGTGTTTCTTTCAAAACCAGCCAAGTCAGAATTTTATTAGGGCCATCATAGCTTAAATAGTTCAAAATGCTGTCTGAGACAGTGTGGAATAATAACTGTTGTTTCTTTCTCTCCCCTCTACGTTGTGACATCGTTTTGTCCCCTGCTAGGGAACGTGTCCTTTCTTCTGTCTTTCTTCTGTGGGTTTATCTGTTGTCCTAAGGAACCAGCCTCTTCACAAGAATCCCTCACATCTTTTATAGTTTCCATGAGACAGACATGAAAAGGCAGCAGCACTTACTAAAGCTCTTCCTCTTCTTTCACTTTTCTGCTCTTCTCAGGACATCAACAACTCCTCCGGCAGATTCTTTATTTTAAATAAAGAGAACTACACCGAGCTCAGCATCACAAACCTACAGATAAACGAGGATCCTGGAGAGTACCAGTGCAACGCAACCAACCAGGTCGGCTCTGTCTCAGTCACAACCATCCTCCGTGTCCGCAGCCACCTGGCTCCCCTCTGGCCCTTTTTGGGGATCTTGGCAGAAATCGTTATCCTCGTTGTCATCATAGTTATTTATGAGAAAAGGAAGCGGCCGGATGAAGTCCCAGACGGTAAGTGTGCTCAAAGCCGCTTGTAAGGAGGGAAACAGAAGGCAAAGCGAACTTGTGGAAGCAGGACAGAGCGGGGCTTTGCGGCAGGAAGGATCAGCAGCACAGCTCACTCGGCTCCGAGCTCTTTCCTTTCTCATCTGCTCACTCTCCAGGGTTTAAGCCCAGCAAGCGCAGAGGGTCCCATGCTGTGCGAGAAGTCCTAATGCTGGATTTCCCCAGGATCTCAGACTATGGGGTGGGATTTATTTCAATACCTTTAAAGCTTTTGATGCGCAAGGTGGGTCTTGCACTTCTGTCTCTTTTCTGTAGTAGTCCTGAGAAATCCTGCATGTCAGCCCTAAGGAGCGTAGGGCAGCACAGGGGAGAGCCAGAAACACACTAATCTCTGCTGGCTCTCCCTTTTCTGTGTGGCACCTGGATTGAGCCCTGGGCAGGGTTTGTAAGGACACGTTACACTTAAAGAGATTGGAGCCGTGGAGGCGCTTCAGAAATGAAACATGTTTTCAGTGTTAGAAGACTAGGGGTAGCGTTCTTAATTTGGTGTGTAACTAGGTTTGTATTTAGCAGAGCACTGCAAACGCTCTAATCCTGGTAGTCACTGAGTGTTATTTTCTAAAGATTAGGAGTTTATTGTCAGGTTTGATGGTAGCACTAATTAGTTAAACTGTGTTTGGTATATAAAAAAGTAGTAACGGCTGCATCTTTGAGCTTCTCCTGCATACCTTCCTCTTTCAAAGAAGGGGACAGGGCAGTTTGAGGCTAAAGTGAGTATTGGAAAGAACCACATCAAGAAACGGGCTTTAATGTGACTCCTGACTGCTTACTACAGTGTTTGTCAAGAAAACCTGTACAAGGAATCCTTTTAGAAGCAGCTGCTATGCCATCGTGCCGTAGGAATGTGACCAGTCCAAGTGATGGAGCAGGCGCTTTAGAGTGCATGGGGGACAAGATGCTGCATCAGCACAGGGAGCACTGAATCTTAGTGTCTTCCTTGGCTGGATGAGCCCTCTGGCATGGCAGATACCATCCAAAGGCAGCTGTGTTGTAGCCTGTGGAGCAGCAGTGAGTTGTGGTTGAGCTGCGCAAGGGATTGACACCACACAGCATGACGTTTGCCTTTCGGGGTGAAAATGCAGATGCGGAAACAGTGATCTGCTTGTGAAGCTCGGGCAAAGCCAGCTTCACGGTTCCTGAGCTGCGTTTCAGAGAATGAAAAGGAATAAGATGATAAATGCTCATCCTTTGAGAATGGTTGAGGCTCGGATCACTTCTTCAGCAGATCAAAAATATCTCAAGTAGCGTATACCTAGAGGAAACTGGCTTTGACCTTCACCACTTAAATGGCATTACTAACTGCTTACAGAGGATGCATTGAGAGTGGGGTGTGTATCTAGCACATCTAAACTGTGTAGTGCATGTTCCTCTGCATAACTAACAGCTTCAGAAGAGCTAAAGGGTTTATACTGCAGGGGCTTGTCCTCAAAGTGGCTCTCGACCAGCCCAGAAAACTTTATGTGTATTTGAAAGACCAGTTTTCAGTGTTCTGTTGCGCTTGTCCCATATTGCTATACCAGATAGGCCCAACCTTGGTGTTGGGTTCACCGGGAAAAGCTCATCTCTGGTGGCTTTTCATAATTCCTTGTGCTTCAGACCTACGTTTGATGAAGTGCCACAGGGACAGAATCGAGGTGTTGGCGATTGTAATTTGCTGTGGAACTATGCATTGCGAGCAGCCTCAAATGGGCTTAACCCAGCAGGAATTGGCTTTGACCCAACCTGATTGCAGCGCAGCGACTACGTTAGCGCAATTAGGCACACATTGGAGGTGAGGGGTTCATACCATCATACCTGTTTGTTTCAAAAGTTGAAGTTTTCTTGGCTGGTCTGGCCACTCCTGGGTGCCAGAGTGATCTGGGCTCGTCGTCCCTGCGGGAGGTGTCCGAGATGATGAGCCAAATAACCAAGGTTGCTAAATTCACTTGCTTGGTCTGCTGTTACTTTAAGGGCAGCTGAGCTTGAGTCCTGGAGAGCGATGCTCCTCTGTGGTGGGCAGGTGTTCTCTCTGTCCACTTTCTTGAAGGACAAAATCCATATCACAGTCACTGTCTGTATATTGGGTTTCCCTGGTTGAAGGGACACAGTCAGCAAAACACCATCTCAGCTGATGGCCACCTTGAGTCCCACCTTCTCTGGGATATTCCTGCACATTCTGTAACAGTATTTGAACCTTTCCGTGATGGGAAACACCCTAGGAGAAGGGCATTCTACAAATGCAGATGTGAGAAATCGATAATAGTCCACTGATGCCCACACTTGGATGGTTTATGTAGGCTATTCTTAGTTTTATTATGGTAAATCCATTGTTACGAAATGCCAAAGTTAATGTTTTAGCACAATGGCGTCATTATCATTTGAAATTTAAACTCTCTGCTTCCAAAACCCCACGTTGGCCTCTGCTCGCTGCAGCAGGTAACATCAGTAGCTGAGCCGGTGACCCAGGCGAGTTTTGGTCTGAGCGCCATGTTGACATCATAGGAATGTTGACAACAGNTTGTTATGAAATGCCAAAGTTAATGTTTTAATGCAGTGGCGTGATTATCGTTTGAAATTTAAACTCTCTGCTTCCAAAACCCCACATTGGCCTCCGCACGCTGCAGCAGGTAACATCAGTGAGCCTGTAGCTGAGCCAGTGACCCAGGCAAGTATTGGTCTGAGCACCATGTTACATCATAGGAATGTTGACAACAGCTGGGATCTCGCTCAGCTATCAGCTGGTTTCCCAAATTGAGGCAGGGGTTTAGTCTTCATTATCTTGTGTTGCGCTTTAAGGACAGGGTTTCTCCTTGTGACAGCCCTTCACATGAGGCTGGGGTCATGGCAATTGAGCTGTTAGTGCTAACGGGAGAAAAGAGCAGTCTCATCACCAGAGTAACCTCGCTGGTGACCGTTCTCACTGGGAATCTTGTCCTTGGACAATTCCAGTTATTCCCTCAGACACAGATTCCTTCATATTCCCCACCATCACCCCTCTCCCCGTCTTCCCATGGCGAAATAACTCTGGACTGTCTTTATTCCCTCAATTTCCTTTGCTTTCATCCAGCTTGGTGCCTCCTCCTGTTGCAGGGGAGGGTTCTGCTCCCACTAAGCAGCCCAAGTGTTGGGGTGCAAGCCTTCCACTGGAGCTCTGGCCCCTCTGCAACGCGTCAGGCCTTAGATCCCCCTGCAGAGAGAGGATGGGGGCATCCCCCGTGTTGTCAGGTTTGCTTTCCCCTTGAGATCCCTGGAGGTAGTGGCTAATGTCTGTCCTGCCAGGAGGCTCTGGGGAGTGAGAGTTTCTGGTTAGACCTAGTGCAGCAATGACTTACTAGGGACACTAAGGACTTCTTAGAAAGCTTTGGAGAATGACAGTGATGCTAAAGGTGGTAACTCTGGCTGTGTGCAGAAAAGCCAAAGTGCTTCTGGAGCTGAAGGAGCTGTTAAATCCAGTCTAGAAGTGCACCTGCAGCCAAGCAGAGTCTGACTGGTGACAGTGTAGGATGAGGTGCAATTGAGCTGCATTTGTCCCAGATCTTCCTGAGTGACACTGGTACCCACACCAAGTGCTCACCTCGTGTAGCACCCAAGTGATAGTCCAGCTCAGTGGAGCCTTCACAAGTTACTGGCAGCTCCTCGAGAGTGTCCAGCCCATTAGAGGAGACAAGCCCAAGGTGAATGGAGGAGCACGATGGCTCCAGGCTTCACTAATCATAGAATCACAGAATGGTTTGGGTTGGAAGGGACCTTAAAGCCCAACCAGTTTCAGCCTCCTGCTATGGGCAAGGACTCTTTCCACTGTATCAGGCTGCTCACAGCCCCATCCAGCCCGGCCTTGAACACCTCCAGGGATGTGGCAGCCACCACTGCTCAGGGCAGCCTGTGTGGGTTCCCTTTCTCAGCTGTACCAGTCCACCCACCTTCATTGGGGTGCTCCTTCCCAGGAACTGCTCAGCTTGCTTTTGGAGGAACGTATTGAACTATTTGGCACTGCTGCATCTCCAAGGAATTGCCCCCCTCCGTGTAGCTTAAGATAATGAGACAGCACATCCTGAGGGTCCCCTTGTCCACCCTGACTGATGCAGAGCTGGTTTTAGAGGAACGTGGTGTTCCTCAGATGGAGGACCCTTTGGCAAACCAGAGGGATCGCTGCAGTGGTTTTATGTGCAGAGCCCTTGTATGCACACAGACAGGTTTTTGTGAGAACTTCATGGAAAAGCGAGTGGCCTTTCAGCCACAGAAAATAAGCAAAGCTTGAGGGCTGCACCTTTTTGGAGAGTCTAAACAAAGAAGTGCCCAGAAAGACTTCTGATAACCGATGCTGAACAGAAGCACCCAGTTACTAGCAGGGGATACAACTGTTTGGAAAGAAATATTATCCCTGTCCTGGAAGGTGTCTGGGATGCTTTCCAGAGTGCTTGGGAACTCTACCTGGCCAGACAAAATAAAGCCAATTGAATTAATTCCCCTTCTCTCATCTCCATGTTCCACAGGCTAAAAATGACCTAGTTTAGCATGCCAGCTCCCCCCTCGCTTGGCGGATGGGTAGGGTGACAGATAACCTGGTTAAATTTGGAGCTGTTCTCTATTCCCCATTTCGCTGCAGAGCGAGGCCGCTCGGGTTCCAGAGCCTGTGGAGGACAAAAGGCTCTGTGTTAGCAGACACTTTCCTAACGTGTTCACTGCCCTTAGGAATGGTGTTACCTCTGGCTAGAGGCGCTGCTGTGCTGGAAGGGCGAGGACGCTCCTTTAACTTTGGCATTTCCTGACTGCAGGGTTTTTTTGCATGGACCTTGCTTTTCATGTTTAGTTGAATTGCTTTTCATGCCATGGAACAGGGCTGCTTGGTGTAGGCCCTTTTGCTGATATTTCCGCCTTCACATAATTCAGTTTACTTTTTCTTCTGCTGCTGTATAGCAGAAAAAAGGACTCTGCACCCATGAAATCCGTATTTCCACCAGAAATGGTGCAAGGACGGCATTAGCAGATGCCCAGTGCAGGATCTTGCTGTGGTGCCTGCAGATTTAGGGGCATTTTTGTTCCCCTGCGAGGGGAGGTGGCTGCAGAGGGTCCCTCCAGTGACCTGCTCGCAGTTGCGAGCTCCCTTGCACCCAAATTATGTGCTGGAAGGAGGACGGGAGGGCAGATTGTGCTTGAATTCCTGCATCCTTTCAAAAATGAAGAGTTTTGACTTGCTTTGCCCACGGTAAAGCAATATACAGATCACGTGCTTTTTCCAGAGAGCAGCTAGGCTGTGTAAAATCAGGCGTGGGTGAATAATGTGCAGCTCTCTGTGGCTTCTGGTGATGAAAGCTGCATGAACGTGGCATGTTGAGGCCAGAGTCGCTGGTGCATCGTTGCATGTCCGATGGGAACGGGGACTGCTGATGCGTTTTGCTCGGAATGCGAGCTGCTTGCACTTCCCCTGACAGTAAAAGGAAACAAATGGCTTTTTATTCCTCTGTGGTATAGCGTAAGCTGCTTATATTTGATAGACGTAGCAATCGGCCATGGTGACCTGGATGTAGTATATCAAAGATTCCTAAAGAAAGTGGTTTTCTGTTGTTGTTGTTGGATCAAATGGCCTAACATTAGCCAAGACTATTTTAAAGGGTGTGCTCTGGGGTAAGTAGAAAGTAAAAACTTCTTGGCTACATTCCCCCATCGGAATGTAACAGTTTTTACTTTAAAATCCATATTCTACATGACCTTTAGTTCACAGCCATGAGGAGACTGGGTTATGACATATCCTTTCGCATTCTTCCCTTCTCTTTTCTCCACTTAATACTCAGACTTTCCATCAATGTTTTTCTGCTCTGGCTCTGTAGAAGCTCCATCCATATCCCCACATTCTTTCTAATACTCTTTTTTTTCCCTTGACTTTCCCTGCTCCTGCTATTACTGTAAGTAACTTAAAGAACAAAATGTTTTCACTGAAACGGTTTGCCTTGTAACGAGTTGATTTGGGGGTGTTTTTCCTGTTACCCACACCTTTCTCTCCCACACTTAAGATTCATCCAGGGGAGATTTTCAGACAGGCGCCCTGTGTGTAGCTATCAACTCGACTGAACAGCGCGCATCGTTGTGTCAGCGGTAATCGAATAGCCCAGCTCCTCCGGGCTGTCACATCCTGATGTGTTAGACACTATTACAGGGTCAGAATTCCTCCAGCCTGATGTGAGGACTCGTGGCCAGAGAGTCTCTGCTGCCGACACACTTGTTCCTTCATTCCATTTCGGAGCACCTGCCTTAGTTTCATTGGTTTGCTTTGTGGAGCAAGACGAGTGTCTCCATGCATGTCGTCTTTCCCCTCCCTCCCAAAGGTTCCTGTTAACAACCCCAAAGGGAAGAGCTCTGGAACGCGTGGGTCCTTGCAAGAAAGCATCAGGGTCCTGCGTGACCATGGACCATCCCAAGCGCTCGCTGCTGAGCCTTCCCAATGTTTTATGAGTCAAGGAGTGAAAAATTTATACAGACTTTCTGATTTGGGCAAACGCATCTGAAATCTCATAAATGTTCTTCTCCAAAGTTTTTGAACCACTGTCAGAATTTCTCTTTCCAGAAAGGAAAACCTTACGATAGCATTTAAATACAGAAATCCCCAGCTGTCTCTAATACAAATTGCTTTGCAGACTGCAGAAGCTGTATGGTAACACAGACCCCAAAGCTGCCGCAGATGCTGGCTTTTCCTTTTGAACCTGAGTTTCGTTTCAGTAAGACTTCCCCTCACTATTGATCCGGAGGTGGTCGGAGTGGCGCTGGGTGCAGCATAGGAACCATCAGATCTCTCTGCAAGTTTTAAAGCCGAGTCCCTCCCAGTGCTAAAATTTGAATGTGGAAGCACCCATTAGTGTTTTGCTTTTAACCACTCCCAGTCACAAGAGGCTACAGGAGATTAATTCAATATTAAAAATAAATACTGTCATCTTCCACAGGAGGCAAAATAGCTGAGTAACATTAAAATGCCTGATTAATAAAGGCTGAAAGTAAAGTGGGGCACAAACCAGCCCTCTTCCCTGTCTGCTGGAGCATGAATCGCATTCCCAGACAGGTAACACAAATGGAGGGGCTAAAGCAAATCTATTTGTCATCACGTTACAGCTTTAATGCCCAGGTATTTTTGCCTGGAAGGATCGATTACACGTATTACACGATGCGTTAAAGGCAGCAGCAATTCTAACCTGTGGGTTTGGAATTGTGCTTTTTCAGGGCAGCACTGAGCGATGATCGCTGCGCCCACAAGGAAGGGTCGGCTGGTGGGGGTTTTTACTTTTTATTAAACGAACAGTGGGGGTTTGGAGTCTGCAGATCTCCCCTGAAAAGCAAATTCCTACCAAGGGAGGGGGTTTAGTGTGGTCACTTCTAAAAGAGCTGCATTCCTGGCAGCCTTTCAGGAGCGGAATGGAATGAAGCAGCGTGCTGGGAGGATGCTCTCCATGGCCACAGGGTTGCACTTGGTTACAGAGCAGGGCTTCTGGCATAAAGGTTTTGAGTTATATTGATACTTGTCGGTTACTATGACTTCTTTTTTTTTCCCCCCTTCAATTGCATCATACCCTTAAAAAAATGGTGGTAAGTGAGAGATCTGCATGCTTTGGAGTTTGTTTAATCTCCGCTTCAGTCTATACAATGCACAAGTCATAACGTTAACACTTTTTCTTAAAACTTCTTCATTCACGTTCACGACTAATTTGGATTTCAGTTTGCTGTTTTTAATCTTTCTTTAGTCTAATTTTGTACTTCTTTTTCTGTTGTTCTGTTGCCCCCTGATTTCGCTGAGGTTTTGGTCTCTGTCTGTACTGTACTGGGGAGGCTCTTCCGGCAGTTCAGTGCTGGCCAGGGTAGTCACGCATAGAGAAACTTCCCTCAGTCTTGTTTTATCACTGCTTAGGATGTAGCTGGGAAAGGGGTGAGGGATGGTGATCCACCGTGAAATCTAAGTATTCCAATAGGCATTTCTGTTGGATCGTTGATAGGAAAGCACCCGATGGCAGCCTCTGTAAATGTGATGCTTCTTTTGAAACACACAGAACTACTTATTCAAAACAGGCATCTAAATATTTTAACGGAGAAGGAAAAAAACGATTATGATATAGTGAGACAGAGCTTGTAACGGTGCAGTTTGATATTTCTGAAGTCCAGCAAAACAAACTCTCAAAGATGTTAATTATGCTTGTTAGCAAGCTGGGATAGCGGAGTCTTAAAGCAGAGCGGCCTCGGTAGCAGTGCTGACCCAGGGTGGGGGACAAAGGGCTTGCTGTCTGCCCCAGGCTCTCCCCACCCTGCCTGCGGAGTGCGGCGCGCAGCCTGCTTTAAGATCTTCTGTGCGTCCAAAGATCCTTGTGGAGGGCAGTTCTAGATTGACTCTGCCGTGCTCTGTGTTCCAGTACCCGATGATGTGTCTCTGTATATCTCAGTGTATATACAACAGCACATTGATGTCTGGTTGTCCCGACTAGTCCTAGTTCTCTGTACCTTGTCCGATAGTGTTACTGTTGCTGGTAATGGACTTCTTGTGGACACTGGTGTGTCGCTAGTCTGTTCTTTTGGCTGTAAAGCTCTTGGTTTGTGGTTAGTTCTTTATTTTTTTGAAGTATTTTTTTGTTCCGGTCACTGTCTGTGCTAGCGGTGGCTTTGCCTCTCCGTTGCCTTGAAGGACCAGGTGGAGTAATGTCTGACATTACTCCCAGCGTGTGCTCATGCGGATGCCTACACCGTTAAGACTGTAATTTCCATAACTGCTTCATGTGCACTAAGCACCCTTGTGGAATCCTGCTGAGAGTTTCTTAAAAGGTTTTGGTGAAAACCCCCTCTGGCACGAGGTGGGAACGGCAACTATTGAGTGCCGGAACAGCAGGGCCTGAATTGGTCCCCCAAAACACTCCTGCAGGAGCCCCAACCTGACTCTCTGGATTGGTTTCTGTACTGCTGTTAAGCGCGCTGCAGCAGGGGAGCAAAACAAGGTGGTCTCTCATTCAAAAAACGCTCAATTGGTCATGAAAGAGCCAGTGTGAAACATCCCCCACTGGCAGATGTTTTTCCGTTTCCTAAAAGAGAACATTTTTGCCTAGAGACGCAGGCGGAGCAGTGCTGTCAGCCTTCCGTAGCCGATCTGGTGCGACTGGAAGTGCTGCTGAGGCCTGGGCTCTGTCGGACACATGCGCAGTGCCTGCCGCTGGCCAAGGATTGCGCAGGGATACTTGATTTACACCTTCAACCTCCTCCTAAGCTGGTCTGTTCTAATCAGACGTTTTGAAAACTGGAGCGCGTAGAGGTTGTATCACCTGTGGGGGAAGATGAGCCTGCAGCGTGTGCCCTGCTGTGCATACGCCTGCAGTTACCCATCAGCGGTTGAAGAGTGGCTTAAAATAGATATGTATTTCTATAAAAATCAAAATTAGTGTAAGAAAACAACCAGCAGGATTTTACAACTGAAACGTTGGTTTGTCTTCTCATCTATTTTATGAGATTGAACCACTGGAACTTGGGGACAAGATGAGCCTGACCATATTGCAACAATCTGTCCGCTACAGTTGCAGTTCTTCATGACCAGCATTCCAAGTGTTAACTAAACCCATTGAAGCAACATACCCGCCATTACAACCTGAACCCAGAAAAGTAACTCCATAAATCCTTGCACTCCCAGTGGAATGGCCTTTAATGCTGTAGATAGCTCGGTTTGCTGTTTGCGCTGCCGCCGGGCTTATGCTGCAAAAACTGACTCCTTTTTCTTTCCTTCCCTTGTCTTTCCCTGGATCGCATCGTAATTCTCGCGGCAGATGATGAACCAGCTGGGCCAATGTAAGTGCAACGGCAAGTAAACAACATCATTGGGATTAAATGGGCTTAGGGGCATTTCCAGAACCCGGGACTGATGTTGGGTGTGATATTGTTTATAGTGATGGAGCCTTTTCTGTCAATCACTCGCTCTGGAGGGACAAAAAGTGATCCCTGCAAGGTCCCTGCTATAAAAATGCAGCTGGATGAGCCTGGAAGTGGGGATTTGTGCTGAGGCTACACACATTCTCCCCACTGCCTGGTGTAGACAATTTGATCACTTCTTGCAAACGCCCTAAGTTGTACCAAGAAAGCAGTAAAACAACGACTGATGTGGGAGGTCAGCTGCACTGGGCAAGGTACAAACAGGCTGGAAGTTGTGTTGTCTGTAGCTGCCTCAGAGGGGGACACATGAAACACGGTTTAACCCAGTATGTACAAACACATCTTTTCCTACGCCCAGGATTGACTTTGGTGCATTGTCTTATTCTTTCTCCAGGAAAACCAATTCTACAAACAATCACAAAGATAAAAACTTACGCCAGAGAAACACAAATTAAAAATGCTTATCATGTAAGTATGACTCGCACGCATCTCGGGATGGTCAGGCTAACCCTCCCCTTTCTGGCGTGGTTGGGGTGCGTAGCCAACACTTGTTCCGTGCACTAAAACGTTAGCAGCGGCTCAGCGGGTGGCACTGGCCTTCCTGCCACGCTCCACAGCACCTGGGGCTATTGGAAAGTTTTGTTCATAAAACACACAGAGTTTAATGATTCAATAGCTGTCGGAAATCAGCACAATCGCTATTATGGCTCATAAAAATCCCAACCCCTTCCTCTGCCCATCTTAACTGTGGACGCTGACCTTGGCAGGGCAGCCCGTACCTGCATTTAAGGCCGAAAGGGACGTTAAGCGCTTTGATTGCACGCTGTTAATGGCACGGGATGGTGAAAACGCTGCCAGGCATTGACTGGCACCTTTTCTCGTTTCTTTTTTAGAGCTTTAAGTTTCTGAGAGACTGATGGCAATAGGACCTGCTAAATTTAAGGGTTGGAACTCTTGGTTCTAGAACTCCAGTTCTGATTTTGTTTTTCCTTTCCAAGTGAGCACCAATCTGACTGTCTAACGCATGCCTTATTTAGCCTCTCCCGCAAGGATGACCTAGCCAGAGCAACTCTAATAACGCTTCAGTGTAGAAGGTGTAAACTATTTTGGGCTTGATGTGCTGTGAATGTTGCTTTTTTCTTTTCCTCCTGACTCTATTTAAAGATGAGGAGTAGTCAGCCGGTTCCGCATGCGCCATTTTTTACTTCCTGTAGCTGTTAACCTCGGCACAGCTCGAAGCCGCACCGCTGCCATCTCGTGATACTTTTTGTAAAGTACAGCGAAACTGAAAAATCTCTACAGTATATATTTATATTGGGGGGCGGGGGAAAACCAAAATACAGTCATTGTGTTTAATTTTTAAGCTGCTGATATTCATTCCTTACTGTATGTCTGAAAGATGAGAGAATTCTACTGTTCTGGTACTTAAGAGAAGTAATATAAATTGAAATTATCTTAAGGGCTTAACCTATAGAGAGACTGTGGTGTCCTGCAATCAGACTTCACAAGCTGGAATGGTTCGACAGGTGGTGGAATGCAGTTGAAAACAAAAACAAACCTTCAGTTTATAAATATATATATATGATTGCTTTTTAAGTGATTTTTTTTTTGTTAACTCATGTAAATTCTCAAATCCTTTTGCACTGATGTGTTCAACATATTCTTGTACATTCAATTCAGGCAAACTTTTATAATTTTCTTTTTTTGTTTTGTTTTGTTTAAATGATGAAATGTTACAGCATGGTGATATTCTATGCAACTAGTTATACTCTTTAGTTTGACACTGTAATTTCTCATGATTTCAAGATTGTAGAACTAGACCTAACAGGGTTCTCATGATGTGCGTAACTGTAGATGCATGAACTTGTGTTCTGTGTATTTGTTGAAGTGCAATGATGTATAAAAAGTGGATTCACCTGTTTTTAAAAATAAAACACTGACCAAAAAACATGTGAGATTCCCAGGTGTTTAATTTTGCTGAAGCTCATCTCCCGCACGCTGGCTCTCCTGCAGCCTGTGCACCGGGGCAGGTACCATGCCGGCCTTCCTCAGCCTTCTGCAAGTTTTTTCAGCTCCTTCTCCACATCCTCCACAAAAGCTGGGAAGCTCTGATCCATGAGGCACAGGCGGATGAAGGGCCCTAGCTCCTTTGCGTCCCACACTGTGTGCCGGTACACGAGGGGGAGCTCGCTCTTTTTCAGCACCGACTGCAGACAGAAACAGAGGCTGCACTGCTCTGGGACAGACCAGGTATTGTCTCCTGGGGTTTGTAACTGTAGCTCCATCAGCACTTCCCTTTAGTATTTAATAAAGATGCACCCACCGTGTTATTTAATGCAGTTTAAACCCTTTCCCTCAGATGGGATTTGGCTGTGTAGTTTTCTCATGCCCAGTGTCAGTCCCAACAGAGCTGTTCACACAGATCTGAAGTCCTCCATGATGATTTAAAACAGAAATACCCATTTCTTGGGGAACAGAGCTTCCTCATGAAAATCCATTCTGGGTGAGAGAATTTATATATGTATGGCCCCTTGAATTGTGTAAGGACAAGCACGCCTGCAAGCCTAAGCTCTTAATTTAGCGAGAGGTCTTTCAGAAGTTAGGGGGCTTTTTTTATAAGCTACACCATGCCTCCCCCAGCTCTTCCCCTTGGCAGTGGCTGCACTGTGTGCACTGCAACACTTGTCTGTAAAACCAGTGCAGCAGAGGGGAAGGTGAACAGCATCACATGCCGAGGGTGAGGAAGCCCTGACCACCTCCTGGCATCCATAGCCAACATCGTGCTCATCCATCAGATGCACTGGAGAAATGAGCAGGCCCAGTGGACTGGGAGGATACTGGGCTGCTCCCGAGCACTTTCTGGGCTCTGGTTCCTGTATCAGCAAGCTGAAACAGCTCGACTGAGCTTTACTGTGGTGGGCTGCCAGCATTCCTGCTGGGTGACAGTAACATCAGCGCTGAGAGCCCTGCTGCAGCCAGGGCTGCAGCTCCTTGTAAGCCACATTACCCACAGTATGTGTAAATGAGTGTACCCCAATTTTCCATTGTTTGGGCTGCAGGTGTTTTCTAGATGGCATCACCTTTAGCCTCCTTCACCGATGTATCCTGAAGTCATTAGAGCCACAGCATCAGCTCTGGATGCTTTCTGGATACACTGCACAGGAGTGAAAGCAAAGCAAGTCACTGCAGAGCTGCTCTGATGATGAGGTAGGTGTGATGTGCAGAGGCGATCCGAGATGAGTGGAGTTATTCCCCAGGGAATGCCAAATCCTGGTTGGTCTGCATCAGCCTTTAAAAAACTTAAAATGCTGGGTTTGGCCTTTTTGCGTGCTGATGGGGAAGGCACAGGCTAAACCAAGCTTCTCCGTGTGGCAAAGGTAGAATGGCTGTTTGGTTTGGTCAGGCTTCTCAAGGGAGAAAACCCCAATCTTACTGTGTTCACATTGCAGTACTGCTCTTTTTTTGACTCATGCCACAGTCCTGACTGGAGAAAAATGTCTTTAAACACAATGGAGAATGGAGAAATTTAACTCGAGGGTTCCAGAGCACCCACTGAAAGGGTTTTAGGATTCAAGCGGGGAAAAAGCAGTCCAGCCCTGANACTGAAGACCTTACAATGCATTTTGAAAACAATCTGCAAGAGAATGCTTAAAACCACCCCTTCTGCTGGCTTCCTGATGTGGTGGGAATGGAGAAATTTAACTTGAGTGTTCCAGAACACCCACTGAAACACGTTCTAGGATTCAAGTGGGGAAAAAGCAGTCCAGCCCTGAGCAAACTGTACAGCCAGCCTGGGGCCAGGGCACGGGAAATCCCAACTGAGAGAATAGCTGTATTAAGCTAAGAAGTAGAGGATACAGGAAACTACTCCATCAGGGAGTCTCTGTGCTAGGGAATCTGTTAGTAATTCAAGCAAGAGGTGGATAAAAACAGGGCAAACATAGGCCTCCCTGGCAGAAAGCTTTGTTGGACGCAGGTGTCATGCTCCTGCCTTTACACAGGGACCACAGAACAGCAGCTTTAGGTGCTAAATTGTTTATAGCGTTGGTGTTAGCTTACATTTCCTACTGTGAGCTCTTAAAGCAGAGACTGGCCATGAAAAATAAAGCTGCTGAAGGCAAACTGCCTTGTTTGATCGCTGGTGCTTACTGATGCACTCTGGCTGCATTGTAAGAGGGCAGTAACAAAACTGAGAATTGGAAAGCAGAGCAATAATACAGTTATCGCCTCTGAGAGGAGAGTACAGGCAGCTCTGCTTTTGAAAAGAGGCATTTAAAAGCTTTTTTAGATTAAAGAGATGACATATTTGTAATGGGGAGCATTCTTATAATGCTTCTCTGAAAAAACCGCTGACTTGATTATCCGATGAATATGGGAAAAGGGCAAGAAAAGACCTGGACTGGAAGAAGCCAAGTTGTCTCCTCAACCACCTGATTCCACACTGGCCCAAACTCACAGTAAAGCAGCAAGGACTGACTACCAGTTGTTCTCCTCAAACAGGGCTTTACCCTGGACTGGGTGAAGCTGTCAATTTTGTTACAGGCTCATCTGCTGTGGGTCAAGGATGGTGGATGTGTTCAGGAATACCTGAGCTTGCAGCTGATTTCCCAGCATCAGATCACTACACAGGATCCTGTGGTGTTGGCAGAGCTGGTGGCATCCCTGTGTTCAGTGAGACATTTACTAGAGGCTTAAATCATGAGGAAGCTCACTCTGTGCTTGGGAGAGTCAGTTACAGGATGTGAATCTTTGATATTGGGTTTTTTTCTTTACCTGCGCTAGCTGTGTCACGGATCTTCTTTCTCCAAGGCTTGTGCAGGAATCTAGTAGAGACTCATCTGGCTGGAAAATACCAAATGCAAATAAGGGCTTGTTACCAAGTGCAGTGTGGGTATGTGCGGAGGGGAAGTTGTTCCATTTTTAGAGATGACGGGAAGAAAATGTGCTTGGCTACCTTACACAGTAAAACGGCATCTTTTTATGGAACCTGAATGCACATCTGCTCAAGTGTTTAAAAATGAAAGACATGAACTAGTGGGCCTGTAGTTAACCTTAGTTTAGATGTGATACTTTAAACTACCTGCTGGAACTACCTTTAACGATGCTGCGTGTGAGTGCTCACCAGGAACATGCTTTTCCCTGCCCACAGGTCACATCACAGACGGTTTAAGTTGTCACCTTTATTTCCTGAGCAGGGTTTTCAGTCTTCACTTCTGGAGCAAGGGTCTTATTAATGACTGCTGGCGTTCAAGAGCACTCTGCCATGAAATACTTGACCTTTCATTCTTTGCTTTAGCCTATCAGGAAATGAGCAAAGCCCAAAGTGTAGGCAACCTGCTTAAAGAACAAATTATATCTTGGATCTCTGCTGCTGAGGATCTTCCACATGCCTGCCTGGAAATGGTGTGAGTCAAATTAGCAATGCAGGGTTTTGCCCTGCACTTGCTCTACTAATTGATTCCTTGGTCCAGCAGAGTGGGACCTTCCTAGATTAGATCATGAAAATGCTGAAAACCCTGATGTTCCTTTTCCAGAGTTCAGTCTTGGTTCCAGTACTTTTATCACATACCCACGAGTATCCTCGCTGAGCTGACTGCAGGTTTTTAAGAGCTGGTAAATGTGATCCTCTGGGTAGCCAAGAGAGCATGTATTTAAGAATTAGTCACCTGCAGAATCACTACCTGCCTTTGCCATTTTCATTTCCCTTAGGTCTTTGTCTTGGAGAGGGGAAACATCCTGTTTCTGGAAACATTCTACCTTGAAATCACTTCTAAATGTGTCAGGGTAAGCTCAAATTGATACAGTTGCACATTTACAATTAGTAACCCTGCATAACAGGAGTAGGTAAATGCAATTTATGTAAATGGCTCCGCTCTGTCATTTTCTTACTCTATAATTTATTTGAAGTCTGCCAGGCGCTTCTCAGCAGTCCTCACTGAAAGCTACACTGATGAAACTGCAGGTGTGGTTTTTCGGTAACTGTTCAGCTCTCATCTTCTCGCCCCATTCTTTATAAACCTCAGAAGAAAGCACTGAAGATTTCCATCAAGTGACCACTGACTGGCAACTGGTAAAAACACTTGGCTGTAACTTTCCTTCTGTTTCTTCTAATGTTCGGTAACTTCCTATGTTTGCCTGAGCCCTGCTACCTTGTGTTCCTCATTATCAGGCTCTCCAGGTAAGGAAAAGTTCAAACCCTAAAAGCAAAGCTTTTCCCCCACATATAAATCTCACATAGAATCATAGAATCACCAGGTTGGAAGAGACCCACTGGATCATCGAGTCCAACCCTTCCTATCAAACACTAAACCATGTCACTCAGCGCCTTGTCCACCCGTCTTGTAAAGACTTCTGGGGAAGGTGACTCAATCACCTCCCTGGGCAGCTGTTCCAGTGCCCAATGACCCTTTATGTGAAATATTTTTTCCTAATGTTAAGCTCAAACCTGCCCTGGTGGAGCTTGAGGCCATTCCCTCTTGTCCTGTCCCCTGTCACTTGGGAGAAGAGCCTAGCTCCCTCCTCTCCACAACCTCCTTTCAGGTAGTTGTAGAGAGCAATGAGGTCTCCTCTCAACCTCCTCTTCTCCAGGATAAACACCCCCAGCTCTCTCAGCCTTTCCTCATCAGGTCTGTTCTCCAGCCCCTTCACCAGCTTCGTTGCTCTTCTCTGGACTCACTCCAGAGCCTCAACATCCTTCCTGTGGTGAGGGGCCCGAAACTGACCTTGGTGTCCCCTCTGCCTTCTGAGTCTGCTCCAAATGAAACACATGAAATACACAGATTAATTCTGGCAACCTTTTGGAGGTGAAACCATCGCACCTGATTGCTCCCAGGTATATTACAATCAGCTAGTAAGGAGCCAAGAACCACTGAACCACTGTCTGAGCACTGTCCTACTACCTTTATTCCAGGCTCTCTTAAGAAAACAGGATGCTGACAGTCAGCTCAGGCAGCTGACTTCTTCACTAACTAGCCCTGTTCACTAGCTCAGTTTCCCTGCATGTAAAGTAAACTCTGGATTTCACAAATCATATTCCATACTGGTGATCTCATAGTTGCAAGAAACGTCCTTCAGAAGTAAAATCTGTCATTTGCAGATCTGACACTAATAGCTGATTATCCTTCTACCTGTCTGTACTCTTCTCACTCACCATATTCAGTCCTGATGTGCTCTCAGCCTGCTGACTGAGCTGCTCGCTTTGTTCATCAGGGACTTGAACTGGCACATACTGCACAAGTTTCTGAACACAACTGCAGCAGTTCTCCAGCATCTGGGCTTTGGAATCCCCACCAAACTGAACACGAAACATGCGGCATTCATTCTGCTCAGAAATCAAAGAGAAATTAAATCAACTGTGAATCCCCTCAAACTATTTTGATTTAATTGAATTCCTATGTATTACACTTAAGAAGGTGGCAGTACATTTTTGGATCACTGTACTAACTTTAAAACAAAGAAAAGAAGTTTTCCCTGCTCTATCTCCACTTTGCCCAGCAGCTAAACAACAATAATCATTCCCAGTTTGAAAGTCAAAGAAAAGCCAAAGAAAAGTAAGGGCCACTCGTCAGCGAATTAAAGGTATGTCAACTCTGAGCAGTTATTTGTGACAAACAATGAAGCAGAACTGAAGTAAGCATAAGCCAACTCTGGAAAAGATTTTAAGACATTAAGCAAGAATGGATTGAATCATTTTGATGTATTTTGTAACTGCCAATATAGACAATTTACAGAACCTCAGAACAGCTTGTTTAGTTTGTCCAATATTAAGAATTCTTATAGAGAACTCTGGTAAGTATTAGAAATATCAGAAGCAACTCAGCTTACCTTTGCCTCTGTGCGCAGCAGCAGACAGTCTGCTCTTCTTACCACCTTCAGCCACTTGTGGGAATCAATTAGTGAAAAGCCTTCCTGAAATAAAGCAGGACAGCAAACATGAAACGCTCAGAAGTAGACACTTAAGTTATGTGATATAATTTAATCCCTAATGAAGATCACTCAGCTGCATATGTGCCACTTTTGCATCTGTCAAATGACTGCCAGCCCTCAGAAATACAGCTGAATCTGTAGCTCCAGTAACACCACCACGTCAAGGAACACTCTAATCTCCATTTATATTTGACATTTATATTTGTGCATGCTATGAAAGTCTCCATGAAATGCATAATAAAGCAGCTGCAACAGAGCTTTCCGTTCTTCTGCATCCTGTGAAGTCGCCTGGGAGGACAGCAGAGGGCAGGCAAACCCGGAGAACGGGACAGCAGTGGGTTCAGACAAGGCCCAGGGAGGCATTTTCTCCAGATGGAATTCAGGTAAACAAGAAACAGTTTTGATAATTTGATGAAGATGTTTTTATACTCCAGTTGCACCAACTGTCAGTCTCCTCAAACATGACAGACTGCTCAGCATTCTGTAAAAATACCCCAGGCAGTTGAAAAACTTCATATACAAATTACAAGGCAACAGCGTGTGTTTGCCAGGGCACTTCAAGGACTGCCACGTGGTCACTAGGGAGCACAAAAGCTGGGGGGATCACCAGGCAAAGTTAAGGGCAGAGAGGAAACTACCCCTCTGTATTATCTGAACTTAAAATGCTTTCAATGATCATAACTTTTTGCATTGGCTACTTTTGATAAGTGTCCTAAGGGTGAAGAACCTCAAGTTGTGTCCATCCTGACCACCAAAAGTGTGTGTTTGCCAGAGTTCCTGTCCACCTTACACAGGTCCAGGCTGGGACACCATCTGCTGGTCTGTTTTGGTACAAGGAGTCAGTCACCTGGCAAGATGCTGCTCCTTTAACGTGCTGGCAGTGGCTTCATTGTCTCCTGCAATAATTGCAGGTAGCTTTTCAACTGAACCTTTAGGGGAGGAATGTCTAGAAAGCACTGCAGAGTTGAGCCAAAGGCAAATGGGATCACAGACACAGCTGACCAGACACCTGCTATGACAAAGCCAATGGAAGTATCCCAAAAGATTTGGGGTCAGAGGGAGAAAAGAATTCCTCTCTACACTGCAAACCCAGGTGCTGACAGCAGGTGTTCCAGATGTTCTGGAAGCAGGCAAGATGCCACCACACCCTGCACAAGGCAGACAGCCACTAATGCTGGTCTGACCTTACAGCACGCTAGTCCGTCATTAACTGGGAAATACTTGTGTACTAATTTTACAGTTCAGCATTCAGAAAACTGCTGGGTAACGAGGTCTGTGATCTATGTTGGAAGGTATTGCGTGTTATTTAGGGATATTTTCATTACTGTATCATCAAGAAACCCTATGGTGCTAGGCAATATCAACACAGGAACAGATTATCCATTTCTCTTAGATTGCAGGGCCTATTGACAATGCTATCTCAACTAAAAATTAATAGATAATTAAGAGCTATTATTTATGTAACGGTTCAGCTAGGCTGGCTTACATCATTTAGTCTGTATTGATTCATTCTGGAGAAAGAACTTTTCAAATGAAACTGAACTATGCATTAACGATAGCTTCGGAAGAAAACTTTCTTTTTGCTACAAACATTACATGCTCTGCCATGAAATCACAACTGATACTAGAAAAGACCAGAACAACAGACATGAAGACACACATTCTCCAGTTTCAGCTGCCACTCGTAACAGGCTCATGAAACGCAAATGAAACAAGTTTGTTCTCAGAGTTCACAGCTCAGAATGAATGTATGCATAGTACCATGTAATGGATTGTGGAGTCAGCTGAGTATCCCACAGACTGGGAAAGTGCATTTGCAAGAAATGATGAGCACAGCACGAGATCAAAGGAATTTGTTGTATTAATTAATATCCCCGTACATAGCTGCTAGAGCGGTGCTGTCTGATAACTGAAGCAGGATGGTGGAAGAGTAAAGCTAACGGTCTCATAGAGCATCCTCCTGCCACCGTTCTGAGCCAGGCTGGGCAGCATCGTGGTAACATGCTTTCCCAGAACACAGAGCAATCTCCTGCTTGCAAAAGCAATGTTCAGTCTGCAGGGAGGCACCTGTGAAATTTCCTTCATCTAGTCATTTCCAACACACCTAGAAATAGAAATTTTCCATACTTGTATCTTTCTCAGAGACCTAAATAAGGCCAAATACATTTGTTCTATTCCTGCAGTATGAGCTGTCTTGAAAAATGAGTCAAGAGTAGGATTGTCAGCGTGACCAAAAAAATCTCGCCCAAACATGGCAACTTGCAGCGTAAGGAAAGCAGAAAGCTGGTCGTGCAAAAATTTCCTGGCTACCTGTCAGAATCCAGATGTGTCAGGGATAGCGTCGTTGGGAAGGTAAGAGCACAGCAGAAACCATCTCAGTGTAAGCATAAGCCACCCCAGTAGCTCTGCAGAATACAGAATAAGATGTGGAAAGAGGTAAAAGGCTAAAAACAACCGCAGGCAGGCAGACAGTGAGCTAACCAGAATTGGGAATACAAGAATGTTAATCTCTGCATTATCTTTTTGAGTGCAATTTTTTAACCCCCAATCTCTTAGATGCTAGATCTTAAATCTTGCTATTAAGCTCATTTGATAGTCGAAAAGAACCCATCAGGGCCGAACTCATTAAACAGAGTGCTCTGGCTCTGCAGAGGCTGGGAAACACATGATGTGGGCAGCCCCTCCTGAAACCGTGACATGGGGACTCAGCAACCCATGGATGTCTTTTCCCGAAGTGCACAGTGCTGGGGGCAGGACCTGGTGCTACTGGCTGTCTGTGTCTAGGAAGAGTTCCCCAGGGTGGTACAAACCTGGGTGGTTCAGCCTGGAGAAGAAAAGGCTTCAGAGAGACCTTCCAGTACCTGAACACGGCCTACAAGGAAGTTAGAGGAGGGACTTTTTACAAGGGCATGTGTGAAAGGACAAGGGTTGGAGTGGCTTTAAATTGAAAGGGGGGAGATTGAGATTAGACATTAGTAAGAAATTCTTCACGCTGACTGTGGGGAGCCAGTGACCCAGGTTTCCTAGAGCAGTGGTGGCTGCCCCTTCCTTGGAGGGGTTCAAGGCCAGGTTGGATGGAGCCTTGAGCAACCTGATGCAGCAGGTGTCGTCCCTGGCCATGGGAGGAGAGTTGGAATGGGATCATCTTTAAGGTCTCTTCCAACCCAAACCATTGCATGATTCTATGATTGTAGTACTAAGCCAATAAAACTAAGATTCCTTCTACTCTTTCAAGCAGCGATTATAGGACCTTTAATAAAAACTGAGCCTGCCTTGTGATGCGCTGCCACAAGGAGCATTAGCAACCTGCTCACTTCCCTAGGTTTCCATCAAATGTCCTCATTTACTGTGCTTCCACCCTTCTTCCACCCAAGGTGCTGCTGTGAATACCATCTCAAACACTTGGCGCATAAGTTTCAGGCACTGCAAAGAGAGCATCAGAAACATCAGAATGTCTGCAGAATGCCTGCCTAATTAATGAGGTTAGAATCTACTGTATCCTAAGCACTGTTGGCTTATTAGGAGTCGTAAGGGGACCAGGAAGGCACTAAGGACGTTTAGTCTACACTTTAAAAGATCAGGTCACAAATCGATTACTCCGGATTAATTTTATCCTATTTAATAAGTCCTCTCCACAATTTCTATTTGTTTAATTTGTAGGATATTAAGAATTCTACCACCAGAATTAATTGCATTGAATAAAACAACCAAATATAATTTTCATGATGTGCTGATTCGCAGGAGGGCAAGGAGACAAGAGTTGTGGTAAACAAACATGATGTATCTGGAGAATATGGCCAGCAACTGACAGAGATGCTGTTGAGACATTCCTGTTAAAATTCCATTATCCGCATTATGCAAGAATGAGATTTTTTCCTACTAAAAAATGTGCAGTCAGCCACACAACACTGCAGCAAAACAAGGTCCTAAAAATCTTATGTAATTTATTTCTAAATTAAGAACTCGGTTTAAAAAAACAAAACCACAAAACCCAAACCAACCTTTTGATTTGCATTGGACATTAAGGATTTTTATGTTCCATGCTCTGAAGTTCTGTTTACCCTCCTCTTCATTCAGTGTGGCTGATCACAAGAAGTAGGCAGTATTTTAAAAGGAAAACAGTTGTCTCCTTGTTAAAACTGTTTCACATAGATGTCTGTCTCCTTTAAACATTACTTCTAATTATATATTACTTGTAATATATAAAAGCATGGATGTACTTTAATAACTGGTTCTGGAGCTCACTCAGATACCATAATCAGATTTCCAAGGATTCCTCACCACACTGCAGCATCCGCAGCACGAGGTATTTACTGAGCTGCCCAGCTGAGAAGTGCTGACACTCAGTGTATACACTGTGGCATTCTTTTTTTGGCAAGAAAATAATATTTCAATTTACATTACTGAAATTCCTCCTAAAAGGGAATTGACTAAATATTTTACTATTTTATGGCTCATGAAAATAATTTTGTAGTCCAGAGAAGAGCAATGAAGCTGGTGAAGGGGCTGGAGAAGCTGGTGAAGGGCCTTCTGAGGAACGGCTGAGAGAGCTGGGGGTGTTTAGCCTGGAGAAGAGGAGGCTGAGAGGAGACCTCATTGCTCTCTACAACTACCTGAAGGGTGGTTATAGAGAGGAGGGAGCTGGGCTCTTCTCCCAAGTGACAAGACAAGAGGAAATGGCCTCAAGCTCCACCAGAGGAGATTTAGGATAGACATTAGGAAAAATTATTCACAGAAAGGGTCATTGGGCACTGGCAGAGGCTGCCCAGGGAGGTGGTTGATTCACCTTCCCTGGAGGCGTTTAAGGGATGGGTGGACGAGGTGCTGAGGGACATGGTTTAGTGTTTGATAGGAACGGTTGGACTCAATGATCTGGTGGGTCTCTTCCAACCTGGTTATTCTATGATTCTATGTATTAAAAAAAATCAGTTGTTAGGATATGTGAATATTTCATTACTACTTCATAGAAGTTCTTGCAAATGGATCATAAAAGTATCATAGTCTCTCACTTGGCCCTAAATAGCTGCCTGTTCTCTAAGAAAAATAAAAGGTTTCTTAACACTCCTGCTTTAAGAAAATAAAACAGACAGAATACATAAATACATGCATTTCAGAGAAAATGTTTCGATATTAAGTCAGGTACACATGAATATTCTTCCTAGAATGGAAAGAATCCTGTTAATCCAACCACCAACAAAATGAAGATTTCAATTTCTACACAACAATCTTACCTCAGTTTTGTGCAAATGGCAGAGTGGTGAAGGTTGTATGCAGGTCAAAGGTAGACACCAAACAAAAAAATTCACTAACTAGATAACTCACAAAAAAATCAATCTCCTCTTGTTTAAACAATGACAGGAGAGTATGTTACAGAAAACAGTTTATGTCTTTTAGTATTTCATAAACAATCACTTCACATAAAAAAAATTTGATGAAAGAATTGCTAAACAATGCAAGAAAATATGCTGTCATCCAAAAAAAGGAATGCTCACAAAGAAAGCAAACACTGGGAACTCTCTCCAGCATGTTGGCCAACCGAGATTAGTTTAGGTGAAAACTAAGTGAGGCTGATGAGCACTGAGTTGAGGCAAGTTAACATCACTGTTCACTGCAGAGGAATGCACAAGAAAAGTTGTATGTGAAATACAAAACAGCCAAAGCCTGCAAGTTCACACTTTTCAGTGCGTGATTTTGGTTCTTTACTGGCCTTTTTAAAAGCACCCACCCCGAGCATTATCAGCACAACACAGAGCTTGCCAGCAGCTACAAAGGTTTCTCGGGGCTTTTGTAAAACGCACACACCACTGACGAACAGACGCAGCCTGACTTCCATCTTCCTAAAGAAAACAGAAGGTACAAACCAAGATAGTTTACATCTAATAATGCACCGAGTTTACTACACTCCTTGCCAATTTTAAAGCAGAAGAGATAAGAATATCTCATACTACAGCACTGCACATTTTAAAAGCATCCAATTAATAAGTTTTCTTTGTTACAGCTGCTGGATGAAAAAGACCTGTTCCTGAGAGCAACTAGATAAAAATTCTTGGGGTGGAGGGAGGATTCCTGCTCTAGCATTACTGCTGTGCTCAAGAAAAAAAAAGTTAAAAGCGTTCACCACTGACTGAATTCTTGAATTTAGTTGGCAGTTTGATTCAGTCTTGGATTACGGTTAGATGTGATAAAAACCTCCTTTATTATTTATCGAGAGGAATTTTACAAATATACAATGTAGTGATTCAAGTTGAGAAGAAAACGCTGTCCCTTAACACAGATCTTGTGCCTTGCTGTGTTCCTGTGCAGGGGTACAAAGTACAAAGTATAAAGCTATGATAATTGTTATCCAGTTCCCTCAAAACTGGGAGCCTGTAGTACATTAAAAGGTCTGAAAAATAGGGAGTAGACATTAGATCAAAAGGCTAAGACATCAACAACTTAAAGGATGCAGTTACTACATCGCATGGAACAGTTCTCTAAATACATCAAAGGGAATTTCAATGCAAGCGAGTAAGGCAGCACATAAGTGTTGGAGAACGCCTTGGCAATAAAAAGGAAATATTCAGTAGCCCAGGCCAGCAAGGAAATATAAGCGTATACAATAAAAACATGAGCATTCTGTCAAACTTGATACAGTCCCTCTGCAGCAGAAACATGTGCATTATCCTCTGTGACAAAATGTCCATTATAATGGACCCCCCATGAGAAGATCTGGTCTCTGACAGATGCAAAAGGACTGTCTGTAATAAGTGGTGCAAAGCCTGTTTAAATATTGTGACAGGTTTCTGACAGCTCTGGAGCACTAGAGGGACACAGAATCAGTGAGACGGTCTGCTTCCATGGTTTGATTACTTCTACAGCAATGACACAGACTGCATGATATTGACACTTTTTTGTCATACGGCATCTCAATAAGGAGTTTGCAAAATTCTACCCATGGCCCATGCAGTTCTGGTGAGCTTTGAGTTTACTGCACTGTGAGGTACTTCTGCTGTCCAGATCCTGTTGTCAATAGGCCTTAAAAGACTTCTGTCCAAAACCAGAGGTATAAACTGTCCTTGCACAGTGACATGGAGTTTCCAGTGTCCCTGCCTGCTACTTGAAGCAAACCACTCGGAGATGTGGTATCAGAAACAGAGTGACCAGCAGGTCCAGGGAGGTTCTTCTCCCTCTGTACTCGGCACGGGTGAGACCGCTCCTTGAATACTGTGTTCAGTTCTGGGCCCCTCAGCACAAGAAGGATGTTGAGGCTCTGGAGTGAGTCCAGAGAAAAGCAACAAAGCTGGGGAAGGGGCTGGAGAACAGGCCTTATGAGGAACGGCTGAGGGACATGGTTTAGTGTTTGATAGGAATGGTTCGACTCGATGATCCGATGGGTCTCTTCCAACCTGGTTATTCTATGATTCTGTGATCTGGTAACAGCCATATTCGCTTTGATATCAATGCCGTTATCAGCTACTGGCCAACAGCATCCCCGACTGTGCTATCTTTTTCAGCACAGTCGCTGTGCATCACTTTGCTGTTTGATGATGCTGACTACTCTCCTAACGAGATTCCACAGTCCGTTCTTCAGAGACTGAAAAGATACCTGCAGACTGGATCTTCCCAGGAAGAACAATTTTATCACTGCATATCAGTCTTGCACAGCGTTGGGAAGAAACACACATGTGCTTAAGAGAGAACACTAAGCAGTAAGGCTAAGCCAGATGTGCCAGACCAAATCCCTTGTAAACAGGGAACCTAACAGCTCTGAAGATCCCACCTATGTCCAGAACTGATGGACTGGTATTTGCTCAGTTTTTCAGCAAGATGGATACGTTTAAGAGGAATAGTGGGAGGATTGCAACTGCTCCCACCTCTAAGAAACAGAAATTGTCAAGGGTATGTTATACAGATGCATTTCACACTAGTTTAGCTCTGTACACACAGAACATGCTGCAGCACAATCCCAGCTACGTGCACTTAGAGAACTGAGTTTTAAAACACATACAACACTAGTTTTGGGTACCTTCTACCTAAACCTTAATAAAATGTTGTTAGTGCTGGCACTAAGGTTGGTATGGAAGCATTACCAAAATAATGGGGTTGGATTTTTCTTTTAACCTTTCAGTATTGGCTCTCAGTCACATTCACCAAGCATGGCCATTCCACCTCCAGTCTGCACTATTCCTAGGCTGTGATCATTACTGCAATATCTCAGCGCCTCTCAGAAGTTGAAACAGACCTGACAGAGCTCAGAAATCCCTCATGTGGCTTTTCAAGCAAGGCTGCTGCCTGAAAGCTTCACTGGCCACTAAACCCAAGAGCTGGAAGGAAGTGCTTTTCTCAGCCAAGTCTTTATAAAGCTTTTCTTATACTTCCCACACTTTTATCTGCCCGTTGTTCATTTGCCAGATCCAGCCTTTGCCAGATGCAGTCTTTTAGGGCTACAGCTTTTGTCTGTGCCTTTTTTTGCTCTGTAGTTACTTATCAAAACTTGCTTTCAGTTACCCTTTATATGGCTATTTGAAGGACACTCTATAACACAATACAAGTCTGCTAGTCAGTAAACACTTGCAGCTGCCTCGTCAGCTGAAAATAGGCCCACACCCAGGAGAGGCTCATTCTGCACTGATTGATTCCAAGCAGAATCTGGCAAGAGATGGCAGCGAGTCTTGTTTCACTTGTGCTTCTTTTGCCTACCTGGTCTTTCAGTTACTCCATTCCTCTTTCTTATTCAGTGCAACTGCTGAATAACTTTTCCATGTTCCATTTTTTACCTTGTGCAAGAACATTCAACTTGTCCTCACAAAATACGCAAGCCAAATGCCAAGTCTTGTATGAGGGATATCCAGACAGAGCTGACAGCTCTGGAAGCACATTCATTATCTATTCAATACTCTTAACACACTCACAGCTGAAAAAAAAAATAATCAAGGGTATCCTCAGTTCTACCTCTACATTTAAAAGATATTACTGTAAGTTTAAGACCTTTCAAGAGGCACAGCAAAAACCAATTTATATGCATTTTTAAAGCTACAACACTCTTTCCTATATAATCTGTGGGGTTTTTTTAAGTCTTTGTTATCTTAATACTGCAGAATCTTCTGGTGGCTTGTACTAGCTTTCTAAAATACTTATCAGCCAATTCCTACTTGTTATCATCATTGCTGAATACTGGTAATATGCACTGAGCATGCTTGATTCCACTTTCCAGCACAGGCTTCTCTGTCATGAGTGTCAAACCAGCTCCTTCCAGAGGGAATGTGTGTGTGAGCCTCTGCTGTCACTGAGATCTTTACAGTTAGTAGCTGGGCACGGTTCAGTACAGGCAAGAGCTGACACATCTCTGAAGTCATTATTTTGTCCCCATGAACAGAACATCTATGATAGATCACACTACCCAACATAAAACCCAAACCAAAACGTAGCCTTTGATAAAGCAGATTATCAAAACCAAAATATTAAGAGGTCATTAGCAAGAAAGCAGCTGGATCCCACAGCAAATCTTACTGGGAGTAGCAGTCACCTTTTTATCAATTTCTTAACAGTTTATTTTCTCTGTTTTCTTACACAGAAGAAACATGAAACAACAAATGCATATCTCTCAACACCAGCAGCCCTTGGTATTACATCTTAATCTAGATACTTAGAGCAACAGAAGAAACGCTGTTCCTCAGCATGAAATAATATATTTAGTGTTACTCCAATAAACAGACAGAAAGCAGCACAGGAGAATTACCACGAGTGAAATAAAACCAGAGTTCCCTATGGGTAGGAGAGAACATGAAACTGAGAGCAGAAACAAAGTTAACACTGGTGCTAATTTGACTGGAAAAAAGTACTTTATCCATGAGAAACTTACCAGTACTGTTCGCCCCTGGGAAATAAAGAAATGGCCAGACACAACGATGGTAAGGATAAGGTGGCCCGATTCTTCATTTGATTCAAAAACCTTCAAAAAGACAGACAAAATAGAAACCTAGCCCTGTAAGCAGAGAATCTGCAGTTCCCATTTCTAGTGCAAAATAAAACGTTAGCGACGCCAGTGCTAAAGTCAGATGTAAATAAAGTTCACCTCCCAGCAATGCAACTTGTCCTCCACTCCCACAGACATTTAAGAATTTGTTACGTACCACAGAATCATAGAATTGTTAAGGCTGGAAATGACCTCGAAGAGGCTGTAAGTCCAACTGCACTTCTACCACTGCTTCACCACTCTTAATAAAGAAAAAATTCTTAACATCCAATCTAAACTTCCCTTGGTGGAAACTGAGGCTGTTTTCTCTTGTCCTGTCCCTCGGAGAAGAGCTCAGCACCCACCTCGCTCCAACCTCCTTTCCAGAAGCCGCAGAGAGCAATGGGGTTTCCCCTCAGCCTCCTCTTCTCCAGACTAAGCTGCTTCCAGGACCCCTGGACTTCAGACCCTTCCCCAGCTCCGTTCCCTTTGGACACACTCCAGCCCCTCACTGTCTTTTTTGCACTGAGAGGGCCAAAAACCGAACCCAGGATTTGAGGTGCAGCCTCATCAGGGCCGAGCACAGGGGGATGATCCCTGCCCTATTCCTGCTGGCCACACCGTGGCAGATTACAACCCCATATACAGATTTAAATACCTTAAACAACCACGTGGACTCACAGAATAGTTCAGGTTCGGAGGGACCTTAAAGATCACCTAGTTCCAAGCCCCCTGCCCTGGGCAGGGACACCTCCCACTGGCTCAGGCTGCCCAAGGCCCCATCCAGCCTGGCCTTGAACACCTCCAGGGACTCTTCCCATTTTATCTATAGATTTTAGTACCACAAGTATTAAGAAAAGAATGATTTAAAAAAAAAGGGCCACTAACTACCCGACCCCCAACGTATGACGGAAAATCTTCGACTCCGGAGTCACTAAATGAGACCCGCAAGGGCCTCCCCCGCCGCGGGGCGGTCACAGCGAACCCCTGCAGGGACAGCCCGCCCGTCACCTTCCAAGAGGAGGCGCCGCGCCCTCCGTCTCCCCGCTCCGCCGGGGGCTGGAAGCGGCCGTAGCGCTTCAGGGGCCACGTCGAGGCGCTGGCGAGGAAGGAGGCGTCGCCCGGCGCCGCCATCACGGCCCCACGGGGAACGCGCGCCTCGCGCCGGCGGGCGGGAAGCGCGGCCAATGGGAGGGGCGAGAGAGGGAGCGCGGGAGGCGGGGGGGAGAGCGGGATCCCTCCAATCAGCGGGCAGCTGGGAAGCGCGAGAGAGCGCGAGCCAATGGGAGGCGGGAGACAGCGCGCGGGTGGGACAGGACCCGCCAATCAGCAAAGCGGCTGGGGAGCGCGAGCCAATGGGAGCGGCGAGAGAGAGCGCGTGGGCGGGAAAGCCCCACCGGCGAGCCTATATAAGGCGCTCGCCGGGCGGAGAGGTGTGAGGCTGGGGTTGTCTTTGGTTTGGAGTAGTGTGGTTGTGCATCAGTGAAATAGCTGTGTGGGAAAGCCGTCCTGAGCACTAACCTACCTTCCCATGGCTCCTCAGGGAAACAGAGGGTTTTGTGGTTGCTGTTGAGGCTCAGCCTGGTAGGGTGCTGTGCCTCCTCGTTGGAAGTAGAGATCGCTTTAAGGACCAGGTGTTTCCTGAGGTCCCTCCCAACCTGACCTGCTTGGTGCTGTGACGCCCAGCAGTGCTTTTGTGGCACCTGGAGCAGGACTAGTGTTAAATGAGTCAAAGTATGGAGCTTCTAAGCCTCCTGGTATTCTAGCACTCCTCAGAAAAGTGGGAGGCCAGGTGTGGCTGGATAAGGAATCCCAACTGAGTAGTCATTAGTAAGCAGATATTATTCTATTTGTAGTGCTGGGTGTGGGGGTTCACTCCTCCAAACACACACCATGCAAGAAAACCACATGTTGTAAGGGTCCAATGCAAGAGGCCCCATGAAAGGATTCTCCTCCAGCGTCTTCTGTGTTACAGGTCTGTGCATATTCATTTAATCTCCTGAAACCCTTTTATGTATCCATTCTTTACTGAAACATCCTTAACATCTCTCCAAGCCTCACTCACATGTTCAGTTGGTCTTTTGCGTGGTCGTGAGGACCCTTCCTGGAGGTCCAGAGATGAAGGCTCGAAGTTTTTCTTGGTAAGCTTTTGACCTTGGGGGTTGCAGTCCAAACTTGGGGAAAAAACAGTCCTTTTCTGCCAGCAGAGCTGTGTAACCTCCCTACTTCCTTATCGTACCCTACAGGGTGTCTGTTCTTTGCACTACGGTCCTCNTGCTTGGTGCTGTGACTCCCAGCAGTGCTTTTGTGGCACCTGGAGCAGGACTAGTGTTAAATGAGTCAAAGTATGGAGCTTCTAAGCCTCCTGGTATTCTAGCACTCCTCAGAAAAGTGGGAGGCCAGGTGTGGCTGGATAAGGAATCCCAACTGAGTAGTCATTAGTAAGCAGATATTATTCTATTTGTAGTGCTGGGTGTGGGGGTTCACTCCTCCAAACACACACCATGCAAGAAAACCACATGTTGTAAGGGTCCAATGCAAGAGGCCCCATGAAAGGATTCTCCTCCAGCGTCTTCTGTGTTACAGGTCTGTGCATATTCATTTAATCTCCTGAAACCCTTTTATGTATCCATTCTTTACTGAAACATCCTTAACATCTCTCCAAGCCTCACTCACGTGTTCAGTTGGTCTTTTGCGTGGTTGTGAGGACCCCTCCCAGAGGTCCAGAGATGAAGGCTTGAAGCTTTTCTCGGTAAGCTTTTGACCTTGGGGGTTGCAGTCCAAACTTGGGGGAAAACCCAGTCCTTTTCAGCCAGCACAGCTGCGTGGCCTCCCTACTTCCTTATCTTACCCTACAGGGTATCTGTTCTTTGCACTACGGTCCTCCTTTACAGAAACATTTCCACTAGCTCAAAGCATGTATTGCTATAAGATACACAAACTTAGACAATTGCCATTTATCAGTGTCAAAAAGGAGCCCCCTTTTTGGTGCATGTTGTTAGGCTTGTCAGGTTTGTACTGCTGGATTAATAAATGGGAATTGCCCTCCTCTCCCTTTGCATTTTGCTCTCTCTCTGCCCTGTGGTTGCTCCTACGATTGCATGATACTGCACTTTCTCTGGAAAAAAGAGTTGGTGGTGGGATGATTCATAATGACTGCACTCCCGATACTGAAAATGTCAGCAAATAAAACTCTTGACTCTTTTGAGTTTTAGAAATTGAGCATCCTTTTTCAGGGCTGGGCAGCACGCAGGAGTGATCTCCATCAATCACGTGCAATGAGACAAAGGCTGGTTACAGAATATATCTCCCACTTACATGCATATGCATGGATTTTCCCAGAAATCTTCTGCATATTATATTACTTTCCAAGGTCTAATTTTAATGTTATGAAACTTTGCAACAGTCAAAGCTCTTGTTAATTTGGAGCTGGGCTCCAGCGCTCTGCTTGACCTTGGCTTTAATATAGAAGAATGATGCAAACAGATGTGATTGCAGAAGAAAAGACATCTGTTCAACACAGATCATGCTTCACACAAGGCATTATCATCTTCAGGGAACAATGTCTGGAAAACACCGTTTTAAGGAAAACATTCTGTCAGAGAAAGAAAACATGCTATTAGAGGGACATTCTGTCTAACTTTCAAAAACTACAGCTGCTTTGACAAAATTTAACTGTGCTTTATCTTAAATCGAAATATTCCATTCTGAAATATTCCACATATTTTATCACTCCGGTATCCCATTTATAGTGAAATGAAATACAAATGTGTTCATCAGCCAGCCAAGGTCATCAGTGGGGCATGGAGGCACCAGTTACCTCTCAGGAAGCTGTGCAGGAGAGTCTGAAGACCTGCACGGACTCATAGATAGTGGTTACCGCTAGCTGCTGCTCAGCCATCTGCATGGAGACTGTCGCAACCTTCCAGTACCTGAAGGGTGCTACAAGTAAGCTGGGAAGAAACTGTTTACAAAGGCATGTAGTGATAGGACTAGGGGCGATGTGTATAAACTAGAGGGGCAGATTGAGACTAGACATAAGGAGGAATTTCTTCGTGATGAGGGTGATGTGGAATCAGGACAGGTTGCCCAGGGAAGTCACGGCTGCCCCGTCCTTGGAGGTGTTCAAGACCAGGCTGGATGGGACCTTGGGGAGCCTGATCCAGTGGGAGGTGTCCCTGCCCATTCCAGGGGAGTTGGAACTAGATGATCTTCAATGTCCCTTCCAACCCAAAACTACTGTATGATTTTATGCCTGAGGGTGCCAGGCCAGCAGCTTTAATCCCAGTTTAGAGCATCCCCTTCTGCCAGCGGCACATACTTGGCCAAGGTAAAGCTTGGCTAAATAGTCATATTTGTTAAATTAGGCAAAACAAAGAAAATTTATGCCATTTCTTTGATTTTTTTAACCTTCGTTGTTTGCAGTTAGGATGCTGCCTTGGCTGATATAAATAAGGTTAAAATGTAGATACAGTCTTCTCTAAGATTAAAAAAACCCTTCTGGTGCAAGGGTAACCTATTATTTAAACTGCAGTGGGTTAATCTGTTAAAAAATACTTGACTGACATTTATGTCGTGTGGCCGTTGTATTTTTCATCTGATGTTGCACTTCAATAGCCAGATTAACATCTGAGGTACTATTTCCATGATAATTTTACAATGTTTTCAGAAGGAAGGTGTTTATCTGAATGTTTTGCAGATTGGGAAATGTAGATGCAGAAAGGCATTAAATGACTTGACAAGGTCATCCAGAAAAATCAGTAATGAAACAGGGAATACAGCGTGGGCCTCCTAGCTGCCAGTTCCCTGCTCTCTAATCACTGCTTCCCCAGGAGGACTTCACAAATTATGCTTGTCAAACATTCAGAATTGGCCTGTAGACTTGGGAGTTTCTTGGAAACTACAGAAGAAACTAAATATTGTTGTCAGAGAAAGATAGTATGACTGCATATATTGAATCTATTTCCCCCTAATTCAGCTGAAGTTCTGTGGAGAGTTGTTTGTTTGCAGCATCTTCTAGTGTCTGGTTTCCAAGAGTAATTTCTGCTAAAGGCTTCTGAAGGAGGAAAACAAAAGCCCAGTCTTTTACCAAACCATACATTTTTCAAGTGTCGTTTTGGAAGAAGCAGAAGTAAACCAGGAGCATGGGGTACTCCCATCAAATCCTTCAAAAATAATGTATTCTTGAAGTGGCACATGAAAAGAAGGAATTATTAGGGGGACAGAAACCATTCTCCATGTGTCAGAGGCTGTAAAAATTCTTCCCTTCACCTCAGCAGTTCATGCAGTACCCTGCAGTTTATTTAGACCCAAAGCCCAGCTAATGCAATTTGGCCATGACTGGGCAGTATCTCCTGCCATTCTTACCTAGATGTACCAGTCACAACCTTGTTTACTTTGGATGCTGAAGCTTAAACATGGTTCTAGCAGCCTTTAATTTTCTTATTGTGGGTTTTTGATTCATCGGGATTTGCTAGTTTGCTTTTGGGGTTTGGATGTGAATGTATTGTGCTTTTACAGGTGTATAAAGTTAAGGTTTGAATGAGAAGTGAGCGTTGCATTAAGACTGATACATAAGCTCTTGCTGATTTTGATTGTGTTTGGGGAATTGCATGATTAGTTCTGTATTCAGAGAGCAGGCGTAGGAAGATGGTTAAAATGCTTTTTTTGTAAAAGGCTACAGAGGTTGCCAATTTTTTTAAATTACAGAATAGAATGTAGAAGAAGGAGGCTGTGAGGTGAGCCTGACAGATTAAAATGTGTTTCATCGGAGATGAGATAGCAAATCCCATGTACGTGCTGAGGTTTTATCATTGTGGAGTACTTCAGATTTGCTTGAGACTTCACAGACTGCAGCGGTAAAAGTTAATTCTCTCACTGCAAAAGTACATAGTCCTGTTAATAATTTAGAGAAACTCTGCCAGAAGCAGAGACCCATGCAGGAAGAGAGATGTGTTCAATTCTTGCACAATAAGGATTCGATAATGTGCTAATAATTGGGTTTTTTAGGTAGAGAAGATGAGAAAGGATTTGTATTATTTGAGAGCAAAGCAAAACGATGCAGTGATCTAGCCTGGATTATGTAGACTTGGTTTTGGCAGGAGATTTTATTTAGGCAGTTGGTTTTGGCAGCGGGTATTTCTCTGAGCCATGCACATTACTGATTTGTCATAGTAATGATGGTGATAACAGCAATAATAAAATCATAACACCATAACTTTACTCTCAGGTGTCGGTGTAGATATACCACGGGTGGAAAGGATGAACTGGAGTAACATACTAATTGGACAAATAATATATTAAGAAAATAGAGGCTACCAGATGCATGAAGTATATAAAATAGGCAACAAAAATTGTATTTTAGAAATTTTGGAGGTTTCCCTGTGGTACTGACAACTTACTGTCTGCTTCTACCCAGCTGTGAAAGGGATAAATAGGATTATGTACAGTGGCATAAATATAAGGCTGGTGAAAACGTCCTATTCAGAGTAGTTGATTATTGTTTTGATTTTTATAAGAAACTGGCATTATCTTTTGTTTTAATTGCTCTGTTAGTACTTGTGAGACTTCTTCAGCAGCTGACAGATTCAGTCCATTAATCAGTATTTCACATAGTTATTTGTTCCTCCTTTCATCCAAACACAATCTGACAGTGGTCAGCCTCACTGCCCAGATATCTCAGCATTAATGACATTATGGTATTCGATTATTGCATAGCAGTGCTATACCCATCACAAATATATCTCCATCCAGTTCTCTCAGGATATGTCAGCATTGAAGGAGATGAACTTAAGAGCTTTCTTTCTTTTGCAGAAATTGGAGACTGTGAAGGACCGTGTGGTGTTGAGGTCTCTGGTATGATGACCACTGTTGTCTTGAGCAGTGTCAGACATTGACATACCTGCTAGGAGACCTCCTTCCACAGTTGTTGTGAACTGTAGTCATTGCATTTTAATCATCAGTTTTATCCTACTTTGCTTTCTCCCTTGCTAAAATCTAACCCTTGCACTGAACTTTAAATCTTAAAGTGAAGCACAAAAATCAAAGCAGTGTATTTCTGACTGAAAGTACTTCAAGAATTGCTGTAAAGAAGGAGTGAAGTCTGATGACTTGCATTAGGCATCAGGCGCAAATTATAATCTGTGATTATACTGCATAGTCTCTCTTTTCTCTTCAATGCCCGTGTCAAGATTGAGGTTTGGTTGAGAATCCACTGTTTAAGCACCGCAAGAATTAAAGGATCCTTCTGGCTCAGTCTTCCAGAATTTTAAGCAACTTATCTTTCTCATTTTCCAAAGTTAAAATGCTTTCTCCAATAAAATCTTCAATTTCCCCCCTTTTCCATAAGTTATTAATTTTCAATGTGCCTCCAGAAATTGATTCCCTAAGTTCATGTATTTTTTCTGTTTATATAAATAGTGACATTCCTAACTTGTCAAGTGTTGCATACCTAAATGGCACTTTCATCTTACTCCCTGAATGACATTATCTGTGACGATGCTTGAGATTTACAAGGAAGCTGTAGAAGCTGATATAGATATGTGCTGATGCGCACACTTAGTTATGTGACAGGCAAATGTAGCCATGTTGTCTGTGGCTTGCCTGCCTTAATTGTCAGCTGCCAGGGGATCTGCTGGAGTGTTTCGAACTGAGCCAGAAGCTTTAAATGGATGGGTAGTTATAAAAATCTGTCTACATGAGGTTTCTGTGGCTGCTGTGCAACCAGAGGAAGAACCATGTGCCAGTTCTTTTACGAACAGCCAGTGTTGACAGAAAGCAGAGCTTGTCCACAGTCAGCAGGGGCAGAGGAAAGGCAGTGTAACTGAATTTATATGAAGACCACTGAGTTAATGAAGCCTTTGGCCTCGTTGTGCGTTTTGAGACTCTGTTCCATAAAACCTTAGACTTTTTCTAGGGAAAGTCACATTTATTCAAAGCATAGTTTACTTATATTTCTGTTCTTTCATTTCAAATTTTCTGGCTTTAGCACTCATGGCACAAGTGAAGGAGCCTCTGCCTCACAGATTTGCCATTTACATAACACACAACCCCTGCCCCCAAAAAAATCCTCCTCAGTGCCTCCATTTTGCTGAGCACCTTTCATTTTCCATGACCTTGAAAACATAAGGACATTTATTAATTAATTCAGATTTACAAGGTGGGTGGAAGGGAGAATTGCAAATTGGAGAGAAGCAATTTGTTATGTGCCCCTTATTTGATAAGGATTGTGGAAGGGGAAATAGACCTTGCTGTTACCAGCATTTCCCATGTCAATCAAGTGTGTTTTTCATTTAACTACTGGGTAAATAGTGACCCTAGCGGGAAAAGAAGAAGCTGGACTTAGAGTAATTATTGAATTGCTGACAGTCTTGGATATGGATAGGAGCAGTAATTATCTCTGCTTTTTTAACTCTTGCACTGATTAACTCTGGATGTTTCCTGATGTAAACCTGTATGTTACTGCTACAAACACAGCAGTAATGGAAGGGACTCCGACTTGGACACAACCCTGTCAGAGTTCTTTTTCTGCTCAAATATGTACCAGACTGTTAAGAGTTTTGGGGTTTTTTGTTTTGTTTTGTTTGTTTGTTTGTTTGTTTGTTTTTCTCTCGAGCTGGATTTAGCAGTTCTTGCAGTGAGCTTGTCAGGGAATGTACCTCTTGGATTCGCTCTGTAAATCTCAACTGCATTGCTAATGTTGTGAGAGTTGCCTGTCCATAGAGAAGAGAGAATAAGCCCTGACCTCTTGTGCATTCACAATGAAAGATATTTTCTCCCCACTACCCAACTTAATTCCAGATTTTCTTTCTAGTCTGCTGGATCATGAGGATTTAGTGGAGCAGGTGAACAGAGCACTCTAAATATATCTAGGTAGTAGAGCATATCTGTGCCTCTTTCTCCATGCCTGAATAGAATAGAGTAGAATATTTCAGACGGAACAACCCACATCAGAACCACTTAAAGCTTATTAATAGATAGGTCCAGGACTCAAAGCATCCTCTTCCAAATATACAACCATTTAAAGCAGAGAGAAGTCTTTTCTAGCAATAAATATCATGAGATTTTGACATGAACTGAACAATGGCTGTGCCTTTCAAAAAGTGTAAAACCACCTTGCCACGTTCAGCTGTCCCTCTGACATAAAGTCTGGAATATGTACCACACAAGAAGGAGCCTCGAGTCCCCTGAATCCCACACTGTTTAGGAAGCAAGCAGCAGAATGCTAATAAATTGAATTTACTTGCTTAATCTCCCCTGTGGTTTGTATTAATATGAATAGCATTATAGGAGCAGAGATGTGCTTATATAACAGTGTTCTCCTTCAGCTTAAGGTTAATGTAGTTACTCATATTTACCACAAATGAAATGCAGGTCTTAATCTCCTGCAGCAGGATCCAAGTGACTTCCATGAGAGTATGAGAGTTAGCTGTGTTCTGTTCTAGGAGTCTCTGAGTCAGGGAATGGGTATCAAGCATTTGTAGTTTCCACAAATTACATAATATTGGGTCCTGGACACATTCACATGTCACCAAAGATGACAGAATCAGCATATATTAAAGAAGAATATTGATCAGAAATCTGTAGTGTTGCACAGGAAATGGGTTTGGGTTTTTTTTGCTATAATAGCTTAAAACAAAATTTAAAGACCTACTGTTTCTCCAGCCGTCAATGACTTCTGCTTTGATGCTGGATTGCATGTGGTGCAGGGTTGAAACTAGGCTGTGCTGTCATGTACACTGTTATTTTCCTTTTAACTAAAAGATATGGGACTCATCATTTTTTCCTGTCAGCACTTTGGGTCAGGTTCCCTTTAGCCTACACTGATAATTGTCGACTGAAACAACATTACAGCCTCTCAGCGTTTGACTCAAAGACATTCAACATAAGGCAATATTCTCATAGATCATTTTTTTTTAATCAGTATCAGGCATATGATATCTCCCTGTTCTTGAGTGATATCTTCCTCTATATCATAAGAAATCAATCTGTCACACTGTGAGAAGTACAAATACCAATCTCTTGTGCTCCCTTATGTTAAATGCGGCCAAACACAACTCTCCTCCATTGTCCCTGGTTTCTTTGGGGCCACTTGCCAGGTAGAAAAGTATGATAAAGCTGTAGATGTTTCTTCAAGAGATAGTTTTATAATAATCCATTCAATCTCTAAGCCTGCCGTAGTACCTCTTGGACAAGAACTAGTTGGGGTTTTTTCCCATGCTTTTATAGAACCTAGCGTAATATTACCATTTCATAAAGAAAGAATGTCTTCTTTGTACTCACAGTTATGTTTTTAGTAATTTTAATACAGGCAACTGCTTCTAAGTTAGTTGCTGTGTGAAAACCAAGATGTACCTATTGTCATTCTTTGCAGAACCTGCGTATGATCTGATCACCCAGCATATTCACAGTGGAACAGTTTTGCCAGCTTCAGCTGATTTCTTCCTGATGCTGTTTGACAGAAGGTAAGAATGAGAGCCTCTCTCAGTCTTATTTGTTGTTGTTACACAAGACCTGAATAGACAGGGACGCAAATAAACACAATCTTAGTTGTTATTCTCAGCAAAAAATCAAGTGTGATAGATGGAATGCTATTTGTGATAGAAGATACTTTGTTTTCCTATCTTAGCATTCCAGAGATACAGTATTTACTAACGCTCCTGGTGTCAGTGGAAAACTCGGATGTCATTTGACATAAGCTCTCGCATTAATCAAGAAAAATCTAATTTTTAAGAGACATTGCTGCTGCCTGAACAGAAGTGAGGCTTAGGGTCACAGTAGGAGGCTGGAGATCATTCTCAAGCTGCTTTTTTACCCTCATGTGCCACACAGCAATGTTTTTCAAAAACAGCCCCTTTTCCAGGTAAAACAATTTAATGGCTCCACTATGTTCATTATAAAGGTAAATGTAAAAGGATCTTAATTACAACAGTGTCAATGTCAAATAATTGGTTTGTATAAGTTTCTTAAGAGGATGGCAGAGAGCATTTTAGCTTGAAATGTAAAGGACTGGAAGGGAATGGATCTGGATTGTGCAAACATTTCAATAGCCTGAGTCTGTTCCACATTCTTCGTAGTGTGGCTCTGGGATTGAAAGCCACAGCTGTAGAGGATCTACAAATCCTCCAAACTTTAGATGTTTTTTGTTTGATTTCTACATACTCTTCACCATGGATTCCTTTGTGCTCCCCATGTGGTCAGGCAATCCAGTTAGAAGTGAGGTATCTTAAAGGCTATTGCATTGAATTACCCTCAGAACAAATTGAAGCTTGCTGGCATGCAGGTGAACTTCACCTATTTATCTTGGTAGTAGCAGCCTGAGAGATGTTCTTAGGCTTTGTACTTCTCACCATGAAGGCCCAGTCTAGCTGTATGTACTACAGACAATTTAATGCTACCTAGAGGGTGGGCAAGATGATCCTTCTTGTATCATTGAGTGCTGGTCTTTCCACTCATAGATAACCTCACTAGTGGAGTAAAAGTCATCCTATCAAAGAGGCTCACTGCTTAAAATAGTCACAAGGAAGCAATTTGAGAATATTTGGCAATTTTAAAGGTATTACTGGAAGTACACAGCAGAGAATATTTAACTTTGCTTTTTGGTGCAAGTCCAGCCTCATCTGCTTGCAAGTAAAGCTGAGCACTCTCCGTATTGAGAAGAAATGATCCTTTAACTCTGCCTGGGCTTTTCATTTACATTCAGAGTAGCACAGCAAGGTGATGCAATCTGTAGCTTTTCTTCTCCAGCGGGTGAAGTTTCCTGAGACTGTTGTTTCTTAAGGTCTTGAAGAACAAAGAAGAGTAGGCTGCATTAATCTGAGAGTTTCTTGTAAAACAAAGAAAAATGTATCATTGAATAGGTGTAAAGGTTTTCTTATTTTTAAGAGGTATAAAAGTACAGATCACATACCTGACTACAGCAGCACATGGTTCACCTGTGCGCCTCTTTGCCATGGGGTGTTGTGGATGCCAAAAGTTTACGTAGGTCTGAAGAGTGAGTATTAAAATGCCAAAGAAAAAAAATCTGTGATGGGCTGTTGAACATAGAGAAAAAGCTCATAACTAGAGAGTCCTCAGGCCATGGCTTGCTAGGAGCTTTGAGTAAAGCAGGGAGATATTTTTATAGGATTTTCGTGTTCTTATACTTCTCCCCAGAGATCCACTATTATTTACTCTTCTCATGAAGTTTCCCTCCATGAAGAACAGTCATTGGCCTTTCTCTAGTGAAAGTAAGGACTTTCTTTCTCACTCCTTTCCTCCCAAAATGCAGGGAGAGATGTGTAGAAAACGGGAAGAAGTACTAAACTAAATAAGTTCAGGGGTCATCAAATAAACAAAAGAGAAAGTGGTGCAGGTCAAGGAGTGAAAAATATAGGGGTAAGAAATCATCACCAACAGTACCTAGTGCTCCCTCAAGGTATCCAGCAAGTAAAGAATTTCTGAGAGAAGTTTCAGTCTCTTCCTGGTGTTATGGAGGGCAAACTTGGCTAAGATCAGGAGGCTGACAAGGGAATCTTGCAGGTTAGTGCAACTTTGAATGGGGTGAATGTAAACAGAAAAGTGAGGCTAAAAACACAGCTGAAAGAACACATCCTGGCACACGGACTGTGTGCATGTGGTCTCCCTTCTCAGAGGAAACATGAGTTGAGACCCTATGAACTGCATCATGAACATGTCTCCTGGCCACCGTTGGAGACTGGACTGTAGTTAAACAAATCTTTAGTCTGCACCTCTTTGTCTATTCTTCTACTATACGGTTCTTTTCTTAGTTCAAGATCATGTTTTTCTAGTTGCTTCTTTAAGTAATAGAAACCACACTGAAATACATCCTGTATTAGCCATGCATAATATGAAAGAATTTCAGACACAATCCAGCACCATTCTTTATCAACAGTACAGTTTAGAAAAAAAATGCTATTTTATTAATCTTTTTTTAAAAGGGATGAATAAAATCCCTTTATTTATTCTTTGAAAAAAATATTCAGGCAGCCCAAACTAAAGAAACTGTCAACGTGTCCTAAACGGCAGCTGGGGAACCAGAATTTTGTGAATTTTGGACACATGCACACTCATTATTCATTCCACCAGTGTGCATACTTTCATCCTCTGTCTCTTACCTGCTTTGATAATAAGCCTTCAAGAAGCAAGAACATATGTCCTGAAACAACTTCTGTTGGTTACTTAATTCCTAAGTGACCTTTTCTAGATTTGCCAAATCACTTAAACCCAGGCACCACTTACCATTATTTAATATATACCATCAAGTGCCACTCAATTTTTGGATACTTAGCTCTGAACTTAGCTCATCTCAGACAACTTTGTTCACAGAGCTGTTATTCCCGTGAAGGATTTCCATATTATTCCCTATTGTCACAATGCCAAAAGACAAACCTGGGTAAATCCTCAGCTATGTCAGGTATGCCAGGAGACAACCATTAGAATAATTCTGTCATCTGCTTTAAACTCAGATTTTTGTCTTACCCTAAAATGATTGTGAGTTTGTGAGAATAACTTTCAGAATCAGAGGGCCAACCAGGGGTGCCAGGCATGGGGAAACACTGCTTGCAGCGTTCAGGATGGACAGTAAGGTGGGCACAGTATACAGCAGGTGGCAGCTTTCTGTAGATCAGAAGAGATTGTTTTGCAGTTCTAACTGGTTTATGCTGCCTGTTACACCATAGGCACTAGCTAATCTGATGGCTGCACACCACGCACCAGCAGTGGTTTAACTAACCATTTCCCAAAGCCTGTACCTGTGGGCCAGAGAAGAAATTGGACACAACAGGCACCTTTGACCTGATTCACAGTACAGGATGGCTGTGCCTGTAATGTGAAACAGAAGTGTAACTCCTAATGTGCAAGCTCATGGACTTCAACTGTCAGGAATTTGCTACCATTAAAGTACATATAAAACAGTCTTTTCATGATTCTATATCTTTGATGAAGTTTTAAAAGTTCTGTCATCTGCTCATAAATAGTAAATAAACAATAAATTCTCCCTAAGAATCTTATCTGGAAAATGTAATAATCAAGAATTGTGAAGTGAGAGTTAAGTGTGTACTATTGCAACTAATTGTGGAAATCGTACAGCCTGAGCAGAAGAATGTATTTCCTTTTACCATGAGGAAATGTCCAAAAAGGAGTTAATATCACATAAATAGAAGGCAAAATACTTCTCTGTCTAGATGCTTCAAAACGCTCTCTAAAATGGTGTGAAGATCCATGGAAGAAAAGTCAGGGAGTTCAGGTTCCAGCTGAGCACTTTTCATATATGAGAGTTTACAAATTCCGTTACACTCATGTTGACTTCAAAGTTGTTCTGGCTGACTTTCTCCATCCAAGTGTGTTGCTTGAAACTTGATAAAATAGAAAAAGTAATTATAAATTTGGCTCATAGCGGGACAGGAGCTATGTTTGGTTGGCTCTGTGGCTGTTCAATATTCATTTTTCTTCTCCCTTTAGCAGAGTGGAAGAACACAAACTATTTTTACAAATGTATTGACATGTTTTGTGGATGCTATCAGATGGGCAGTTTAGTTTGGATCTTCTTGCTATACCAAGAAGCTGTTCTTGGTCAGTCCTTTTATTCATAACCCACAGTATTCAGACTTCAAGGTATAAGGAGGGAAAAGAACAGACTTCATGTGGTCACACTGCTTAGCATAGAGCTGGATGACAGATGTAGTAAGGAAAGCGATACAGGAATCTATGTAACACATCTGTGCACTGCCCTTAGGAACATTACAGTCTAGGTCAGGATCGAGTTTCTCTGGAGAGTCAGAGTCGATGTTTGGAATATGGAGCCTGACTTGTATTCCATGAGCTGTAGAATTCAACCCAGTGCTTGATAACTGCTGCTTGGAGATGAGTAGAGCATTTCTTTCAGAAACAGTGATTCACTCTTGTCATAAAGCAACTTAATGACGCTATACTGTTTCAAGGTAATCAACTCAACTGGGAAGAGAAATCTTGGAGAAATCATCTTGAAAAAACAGTGGAACCTCTTCCTTTTCACCGCTTCATGAGGAGTTCCCAGACGTAGGCTGGTGAGCATCACACTTTATATACAAGCTCTGGAAGCATTCATCAGATGGAGGATGGTCCTGAGCAACCCTGTTATTGTCACTGCCTGCTCACCTTCTCTGAACTGCACATTGCCTGCTACTGCTGCTGTCAGCGCTGCTCACTACCCTCAGTCAGTGCCATTAGCACTGTGACTGCTTTTCCAGACACAAGGTTGAAAGTGTCTTATTCGTAATTCTTAGGCAGTAGCATATACCTTATTGATATTGCACCCCATCTTTCCTTCTTTGGGCTTCATATTCTTAGATTCTGCTTGGTCTGGGAGCCAGGGACTCCATCAGAAGGATTTGCAGAAGGGCAGGTGGGAGAGGAAGGTGGTTGTTAGTCCATGAGACCTTGGTATGAGATTCCACAGGAGCGCAGCCACTGTACCTATTCACACACACATGCCTGTTGCCAATCCCATGTCCTGACTGATCTGAAAGCGTGACCAGGGGATAAGGGATAGCTTAAAGACTTGCCAGCTGCACTGCTTTGGATCCCTGCTATTTTTTTAGGAACCTGTTTGCTTATCACCTATAGCCAGCTGCAGGCATACAGCACTCCAGCTTCAGTGTTTGCTTGCAGCCAGTCACCTAAGATGCAGTTAGGTTCTTGCTTACTCCTCCTCTGGTCTAAGACCAGTGCTGACTGCTATAATTTAATGGGATATTTTTACTCTAAAAGCATAGTCTGAAAAGGCTAACTTGGTCTACCATGTATCAATGAATCCGTCTGCTGAGCCACCTGGAAGGCCTCTATTTTTAGGCTTTTTCCTTGGAGCAGTTGTTATTTGAATTGACAGATTGTTAGCTAAATACATGGCACAATGGGCATTAATACATCTGGAGCCATGCAAGTCCTTGATTGTTAGCCATGTAGAAACAGAGGGCCTAGTGAGAGACGGTTCGCTTTATCCTAGCAGGAAAACAAGCACAGATTACCTGGTATAGGACTTGCTTTCAACAATCAGAGCTGTGCAGTGTTAACAAGTCAGCTACACGAAGATTGCAAAACGATGAAGGGCACGTATTCTATCTGCCTGGGGAGAGTTCAGACTGTCAGTTGCCAGTTGATACGTGAGGCAGACAACAGTGACCATACACAGCAGGTTTGCGGTTTTGGCTAGCATTTATAAGTTGGTTTTTTTTAAAGAATTTAGCAAACACTGTAGAAATAGCCATTGTGAATGTATTTAATTATGAAATTATTTCTTCAGCACGTTCACACAGTTTACGTGGACTTGATTGGGAATTAACGTATCTTAAACTGCACATGCTTGACTGATGAGGTCATGTGGAAGCCTTCTCACTCTGGCAGTTGCTGTTGCAGATATAGTGGTGGGCTTCTTTCTGTATGTACGTGTGTTAGTCCAGAAAAGAGGGAGTGCTGGCGTACAGTCTTCCTCCTCTAATGATAATACACATTCTGCAGATCAGTGTGTTATCCGGTAATTTCAACTGACTGTAGGAGTTGTTTTCTTCTGTAATATCTACCTGCAGCAGGCCCGAGGTGAGGAAGTCAACAGAACACTAGCCTGTTTGGTCTCACACTGTGAACTGATATACACCCCAAATGTGCAATTGTATCTAGGAAAGAGATAGCGTGAAGCACTTCATTCCTCCTAAAATACAGAATTGTTCTTATGACATGGAGGGAAATTACAGGGCAATAATTTCTCTGGTATTATCGACAGGAGGGCAAGAAAGAAGATGACAAAATCTGCTTGTTGGTATTGATTTATGAGTTGCTAGGCAGAGCAGAGAGATAATCTTTGCCTTTCCTGTTCAATCTCTATTGCCAGATCTTCTTCATGTAGCAGTGAAAAAGACTAAACCAATGAATGAGTATCCTAGAACATAGAGACCCCCACAAAACAGGGGTCACTTTCTGGTTTGTCCCCAAGCATTCTTTGCACTGAAGAGATTCTGTTTATTCCTCCATATGTGCTGTGCCTCCATCCCCTGGTTAGGACATGGGGATGATACTGCTCTGCTGTGTGGTTGTGAGGAGGGAGAAGTAATGCTAAAATGAATTCACAGTTGCAATGCATTCCTGCTGCAAGGAGATGGAAAGCTGTGTGACTTGATACACTAAAGCTGCTTCCTAAGTAATGCTGAACTCTTTTACTATGTCCCTAGTAATTATATAGGAATCCAGCTCCAATTGCTTATTACGATTGTAGGAAAAGTCAGTAATTTCTACCAAGTATATGTGGTTGCATTCCAATTATAATGTCTATTTCCAGATAATATATAGTTCCAGTCAGTCAGACGCTGCCATTATGCCTCAGCTCACCAAATGCTGTGGCTGTTCAGAAACCAGGGTAATTGTTCTGCACACTTTGACCCTTCTTGTCAAAACAATCAGTAACTCAGGGAGAGGATATCTATCAAGGCTGCAGCATATTCCTGTGGGATATGGAAAATTCGCCCCTGTGGAATGTGGGATGTGATTAATTCTGACTGTGTTAACATAAGAAGGTTATTGAATAGGATTTCCTTGTGAATGCACAAAACCATTCCAGCCAGAAAACCATTACAGTGATGTCAAACATACTTGCATTGTATTCTGAAAAAACACACCAAGATTGCATCAAAACAGCTCAGTGATTGCACAATTAAAAGTTACATAGAAGCATCTACAAACTTGTGCATTTTGTAGTATCATGTATTATAAAACAATACGGGGACCCATTTTATTGAAGAAAAAGATCAGTTTTGCAGCTTCCCTGTGTCTCCTCAGTCTCCATGTCTGTGTTTTCAATAGCAACCATCCATTGGTCTCTGACTGTTGCTCCATTTCTGTTGCTCTGGGATTTTGGTTTGTGCTCCTATGTGTCCAGAGCCTGGTTCCCACTCAAGGCAGTATATAATCACGTTCCCCATTTCCAGCAGCTTAGCAGGTCACTGGCTTTTCCAGACACAGTGTCAGTACCGTCTGGAATGAGGTTGGCCTATGAGGGGGAATAGGTGGCAGTAATTACCGCCAGACGGGGCAGCCACAATGCTGTCAGTTTGAGCGATATCTTCCTCAGTGTTTGTAGCCTCTGCTGCTTAAAGACACATGCCTACACTTGCCAACTTCAGCTAGTGAATCAGGAGAGTGGGGGAACTTTCACAGGTAGGATTTCTTTCCCCTAGTGTACAATTTTGCATGTTGGATGTTCGCATCAAGGCTGGTCACAGCATAGCTCACTTTATAGTTGCTGGAGATAAGGAGCAGTGTCCAGCCCATTACAGACCCAGGCATGCACATTTAGAGCGATGAATTGTGCCTTCATTATGAACCAAGATGAGTAAATGACTTAGGTGTATACTGCAGACACCCACGTTTGGTCAAACAAATCATACATCGAGCGATGCATTCATTGCTCTTATCCTCTATAAAGAAACTATGGAGCTTGACAAATCTGATCAGTTTTTGCTTCAAATGCAAGGTGCACGTCATGTGGACATTTGACAGCAAATCTGTGCACATGTAGCTGAGTGACCTGCGTAGATTGTTTTTCTCCTGCCTGAGAGGATGCAGGAATGAATAAATGACAGACATTACTCATGATGCTCTAAGCACTGTTGAAAGGTATTTTNGTAGCCTCTGCTGCTTAAAGACACATGCCTACACTTGCCAACTTCAGCTAGTGAATCAGGAGAGTGGGGGAACTTTCACAGGTAGGATTTCTTTCCCCTAGTGTACAATTTTGCATGTTGGATGTTCGCATCAAGGCTGGTCACAGCGTAGCTCACTTTATAGTTGCTGGAGAGAAAGAGCAATGTCCAGCACATTACAGACCCAGGCATACACATTTAGAGTGATGAATTGTGCCTCCATTATTAATCGAGATGAGTAAATGTCTTAGATGTATACTGCAGACATCTACATTTGGTCAAACAAATCATACATC